>JAMJFZ010002573.1:0-78560 GCA_026225945.1 Cricetomys ansorgei
TCTCTCTGTGACACACATACTTCCTTCTTTGATGAACTTAGCACTATTAAGGCTTTGATACGTGTGGTGTCAGGGTCTTCAAACTCCTTAACAGCTTCCATTTCAGAATGCCTGGGAAAATCTTCCTGAGTTTGTCTGGCGAGTTTACTTTAAACTCAAGATAGATTGCTTGAGCATATTCAACAAGTTGATCATTGCCTTTGCAGACCATATGTTCTCATAGTTGCTGAGACGAATAAAAGAAGCATGTATTCCATAGTATCTCCCACTTTTAGCAACATCTCCAACTTTATAGCAACTATAAAGTCTATCCTAGTCATATCTCACCAGCTGATTTGCTGATAAACCTTACCTCAAATTGTCGTAAATGGTATGTTTAGTTTGGGAGAATATATAATGCACAAAATGATGAGTATTAAATACTTTTTATGATTTAAAAATTATGCAGCTCTGAGATGTGTTTCAAGATATATTTCCACATTTATTTTTGATTCTAAGGAAACTTGACAGATGGTGCTTCTTAATAGAAAATTACAAACAAATTGAAGACTTAAAAGTTTTCAAACCAGGGCTGGAGAGACGGTTAATTGGGTAAAAGAGCTTGCTGTACAAACATGAAGACCTGAGCTTGGATCCCAGCATCTGTGTAAAAAGACACACATGACCAACCATGCACCTATACGCTCAGTGCTGGAGGTGGAGAAAGTGGAGACAGGAGGATCCTTGGGAGTTGCTGGCTGCCAGCCTAGCTATAGAAGAGCATGCTCCAGGTTCAGTGAGGGGTCATAGAGCAGGTCATCTAACATCCTCTTCTGTCTTCCTTGTATACAATAACAAACACACACAAACACAAATAGGCACATATTACACACACACACACACAACACACACACACACACGCACAAAAATTCAGTCAACTATTTGTTCAAAATGAGAAAAGATGGACTAGGAATGGAGTTAGAAAACAGAACACTTTGAGGCACGCTTATATGGAGAATGTTTGAGTTGTAGGCCATGGCTGCTCTCCCTTACAACGTCTCCGAAGGAAGCAGGGAGCATGCTGCTTTGACAGGGAGTGTATCGAAACAGAGAAGCAAAACAAAGAAAGGAAAACCTTCAATAATGTTTAAAGGTTTTTTTTTTCCCCCTGTAAGTTTTGTTTCATTTTATTTCACAGAGTAAGAGGCTCACATTTGAAACTCCAGTCGACACTTCCAGGAGGGGTGATGACAGCTCTGTTTCAGCAACATTTTCATTTGGATTCCTTTGGATTTACTTGTTTGAGGTATTTTTAATTATGTGCCAGCAGATTTGTAAAATAAATTTACCTCAGAAAACACACATCCAGTAAACATTTTTTCTTTTGTAAAATATGATAAATGCCAAACTGTCATAAAGCAATAGAAAATAAAGACATGAAATTTTAAATGATGTGATAATTTGATGTGACTATTAAAATACTACTTAAAGTTGCATAAACACAAACCAGAACTTGTAGATCTTTGATCTAGACATTTGCTATTATTCTACCACATAGTTTCCAACTTGGTCAATTAATGTCATTAAATATATAAACTACAGCACGCAAGAAGAAATGAAATAAGAAAACATATCACACATATAAATCACTGCAATATGTTGGTTTATTAATTTTTAACAAATCTTCATATCTGTTTGTTACTTGGAATTATCTATATCATGTATAATTTGGATAAAAAATGATGCATTTATTTAAAATTTTCTCAGCTGATATGCTACCTCAATTCAATGATAGTCTCAAATAGTGAAGACTCGGGTTTAAACTGCATTGCAGTCAAGTTTTGAAATGAAGCAAGTAGGCATAGCCAGCTTACAAGTTTGACCTCTGCAATTTCTATTCATTTTCAAAGCTTTTCTGGGTGTAAATGCATGTTAAATTGCCTTTTAGTGCATGGAATGATTTTTCTTTAGCCAAATTATTCTCTTTTGGTTCATCAGTTAGATATGTGTTGCATATAATTTAGCAGCACAAAATTTATTCATTTCAACTTAAAAGTGTCCACCCTGGATACTGTGTATGACCAGCTTCAATATCTTACACTATTATAAAAGGAAGTGTTTGTGCTACAAAAGCAGGCTTTTAAGCTTACCCCTTTTAATGAATTATTCAGGTCATCAAATGTAATTTCCAACTTGCTTAACCCAATTTAAGTCAGCATTTGTATAATGTCATTTGGGTCAATACTAACTCAGAAGGAAAAAAATTAAAAATCAATGAACATCAGGGTGAGTGTTTTAATTTTCACTTTTTAACCTAAACACTTTTCTGAATTCAAAGGATTGAATATTAAAGACTTCTTGCAAAATATTTAGTGCTTCAGAAGTATCACAAATCTATACAATTATTTACAACAACTGCAGAAGTGCCAGTTTTACTATTTCCTGGGCAACAGAGGATTTGACCTTAATTTCTTCCTGGCTTCAAGATGAAGTGCACCCTATTGGATGAGGTGCTCATCATTTCAAAGGAAGGCTTCTGGGAGAGAATGCTGAGTTCACAGATTCCTCCCTCAGCCAAAGCTCTGGCTGTTTAATCTTATCCACCAGATGGCCTTTTGTGACCAAATGACTAGAGATTTTAAAATCAAGAAAATTTTAAATGGAAAGACCTGGCCTTGAGAAGGAAAGTTGACGGTAGGAGGTTATTGATTTTTTTCTGCAAGTGAAGCAAAATATTCTGGTGCCATTAAGAACGTTGGCTGATGGGCAGATCTTTGTGGATAAAGCAAAATATATATAAATTTCAAACAAGCAAAAGGAACAAGAAAATTCTTCAAATTAAGTTCTTTACAACAAGAGTTCTCTGTGGAGAGGCTTAATGGTCATGATTTGAGGATGAAAGTACTTCACCTGAGACTAAATTAAGAGAAAGACATTCTTAGCAGATTGTTTTGACATAGAAATTACTGTTCATTCATTAATAGAAATAAGTACATTTCAAATCAATAGTTTAAACTTGAGAAAGAAATGAGAAGGTTAGAAGAGAATGGGAATGTCTTTACTCTGATGCTTTGCTCTGCTTTCTTTCCTTCATTGGTCCTGGCATACGTTTTTAGAAGAAAACAATCTACCTTTGTCGCTGTCACTACAAATAATGCTCAGGTAGAGCAGGCAATACTCACCTGCCCTCTCCAAAGGAACCAAAGCAACAGTCATACAGCTGCACAGCCAAGTGAGTGACTCCTGTAAAGCACTGGGCCTCAACAGCAGCAAGAATGCATAAAAATCCCATTGATCTGGGACAGCAAAAAATCTCAGGAGAAACAACAACCCACTTGTTGTGCTAGCCTCACAGAGGAGTCTCCTATCTTCAGATCTCGTCATGAACAACAGGGTCCCAGTACACTCTATCAGTGCAGATATCCCAACATGAAGCCTTTCAGAACCCTTATAGGAATATAGCCTGAGTAAGAAATTAGAACCTCCATGGTGCTATAGCCAGGGGCCCTATGGCGAAGGCACCTACTATCTGAGCTTGAGCAGTTCTGGGTGTTAGATTCCCATCTTCAGGACCCTAAAGACATCTACTGGGCTGGTTCAGCAGCTACCTGCCTCATGTGACCAAATATGGCTCATATGGTGACTCTGGCTTCCACTGGATGCAGAGTACATGCCTAAGAGCTGGGGAAAAGCTTCCCAGTTCCAGCTGTGCTTGGCGCAAGCTGTGTTTTGCTCTCCACAGGTCCTACACGCTCTGAACTGAGAAGAATTTTGTCTCCCTCCAGCCATACCTTGCTCCGTACAGCTCCTGGTAGGCACTACAGCTCAAAGAATCAAGAGGACAAAAGCCCCTGCGTAGCCATCATGCTGTCCCCAGCTGAGCCCTTCTGGATGGGAGTCTAGTCTCCAAATTCTGGTTTGGCATGCTCACAATGGCAACAGTCAGAAACAATACACATTTTGATGCCACTGAATTTGTGCAGATCTTTTTGAATTGACCCTGATGCCTACACCTGGTCTTTTCAGCATTACGTAGGTGATGGTGGTGGTGGTGATCAATTCAAACGACTGGCTCAAACTTACTCATCTCTAATATTAGTACTTTATTATTTTTTTGTTGTGTGTGTGTCTGTATTGCACATGTGCATTTGTGTGTCTAAATGAGGTCACATGTATTCCACACTGCACATACTGAGGTAAGAGGACAATTTTAGGCATCACTTGCCATCTTCTACCTTGTGTGAGACAGGGTCTCTTTGCAGCCTTTTTGGTGCATAGGCCAAGTCGGCTAGCCTGTAGGTTTCTGGGGTGTCTTCTGTCTCCATCTCCCATCTTCCCGGAGAAATGCTGCAATTACAGATGTTGATGCCATGCATCTGGCTTTTTTAATATGACTTCTGGGGATTTGAACTCAGGTCCTCATGCTTGCACGGAAAGTGCTTCTAACTCAGTGAGCCTCTTATCCCAGTTCGTTTTAACTTTTTCAGTACCTGTATGGAAACGAACATGCTGTGCATGTCATATAATTGTTCTGCCATTAGTAAAGCCTCTGCCCTTATATTTCTTAGTCATACCTAATACTTTAATTGGTTAGTTGTTTTGCTTTTGCTTATATCTAGACTGCCCTTTCCTTCTCTGCACCTGATGGCAACACTTTATTATTTCTCATGATTCTAACCCACTGACTTTCCCTCTCCTTTATATTTTACGCTCTCATTTTTCCCTTTCTCCTTACCTCCTCATTTCACTACTTTGTTATTAATGCTTTCAGCTTTAAAATAATACAAATCGCATATTTTCCCCAATCAGATCCCTAGTGCTACTGACTCTGCACCTCACTGGGGACATAAATGAAGAAGGCAAGTGTTTTCCACTGCAAGTTAACATTGGGGTTGCTGTCAAATCACTGTGTCTATTACCACAGTCAGCTTTCCCCCTAAATACAGAGGAGGAACACAGATCTAAGTGGAGACAATGTGCCAGGAGGACTCATACAAAATGAAAGAAACAAAAAGAGTAGGGGAAAGGAAAAAAAATATAAACTTGAGCCTGGTGAGATGGCTTAGTGGCTAAGAGTAGTTACTACTCTTCCTGAGAACCTGAGACCAAGTAGAATGAATTTCAGGGATAAGATATGACCTCTTTGATTGCTGACTTGATTGGACTGAGAAATGCCAAGGACATTGGTATATCGTTTATCAATCTGTGTGCGCAAAAGTATTTATAGAGATAAGTAAACCTAAGGGACTGATGATTAATTTTTCAAGCCCTTGATGTATTGTTGATACTGAGAATTAGAGATTGGGGTTGATTGGAGGAGGTGTGTCCCTGAGGGTATGTTCTTAAGAAGTGCCTTGTCCCATCTTTTTCTTTTTCTTTGCTTCCTGAACACCAGGTAGGGAACTAGTTTAGTATGCCAAGTCTTCTGCACCATAATGAACCTTCAGTTCTGAAACTACAGTCAAAATAAATGTTCCCCACCTCAAGATATTTATGTCAAACAACACAAATTCTAACATAAGTATTAACATAAATATTAATATCAAGACATATTACAGAACCATGTTCATGAATATAGCACAGTGTTGTAAAAACAGATCTATAGATCAGTAAAAGAGAATAAAGGGCCTATAGATAAACCATGTGTCTATGTATAACTGAAACTATCAATATAAAGATGAGAGAACCTACAGACTGAGAAAATTTGTCAGCTATTCATAGGGCCCAAACTTTAAAAAAAAAAACAACTCAACACACATAAGCAATCCAGTTTAAATGCACAAAGGTCTGAATAGATATTTCTCAAAAAATAAATACTAAGTGGCAAAAAGTACAAGTGAAAATGTCCAGTATTATTAGCCACCAGTCAAATGCAGATCAAAATGACAATGAAATATTATCTCATTCAAATTATAATGGCTAATGGCTACAATAAAATGAAAAGAAGCAAGTACTGTTGAGGGTTCTCAGAAAAGGAATGTTTTCCTATGAGCTAGGAAGTATGTTTGCATACCCATGACTGCAAACAGTAGGGGGATCATGACAAAGATGGAAAATACATGACTCAGCTGTCCTACTCTAAACATATGCAAAGGAAATTTCCCCACTTATTCATGTTTTGCTTGGTACTAGTCTCAATAGCCAAGTCACAGAAACCAGCCTAGTTTTATTTATCCATATGAATGGATAGTACAAAATTTGGTATATATATATATATATATATATATATATATATATATATATATATATACACACACACACACACACACACACACACACACACATACACACACATACACACATACACATACATGTATATTAGAATATTATCTAGACACAGAAAAAATGTAATCATGTCATTTGTAGAAAAAGTGATAAAACTGGAGGATATAAAATTAGTGAGGTAACAGTGAAGAATTGCCCATGTTCTTTCTAATTAGTTTACTCAAAGAATAAAAATCAACAGAAAGGAAAGTAAATATTGAGGGTTGTCATGAAAATAGAAGGAACTGCTATGGACTGGGAAGGATGCCTGAGGGTAGGGTTGAAGGGTTGAAAGAAGGGTAGATGGACATGCTCAATACATATTGAGTTCACACATGAAACTATCACAGTGAATTTTATTAATGTGTGATTATTAAAAATCAAGGTAGAAATAATAGTCAGCTTTTGACTGTCTGTTCATATGTTGTCAGATACAGGTAACAAATGAGAAATAGTATCTGTGGATCTTGAGCTAGATATATTAAAAGTATAGTATATAGCATATTTATGACCAGTACAAATCTCCTTCAATAGTCATATATGAATAAAATATAAACAAAACTTGTTTAGATTTAAGTTTACGTTTTTGAAACTAGTATTAAATTCCTTGATGTGTTGGAGGGTTTAAAAGCAGGAGCAACAGAAAAGTTTGTTTATTAATGTCTTCCCTAGAAATTGTGGATTGTGCCTAAGAAACACTCTTGCGACTCATTTCTCTCAGTGTAAGATGCAAGGTGTACCAAAATCAGCAACATCTATACATGGGGCTTCCTGGTCTCATCTGTCCTCAGACTGCTCTGGCTTCTCTGTGTGGATCCTTTGTTTCTCTGTCAGACCATGTGTGCTCTATGTGTATACGCAGCACATCCCTGTCCATCCTTCAGCCTTTTACATTACCAAATTTCCAAAACGGCTACAACGGGAATGGAAACCACACCACATAAGATTTCAAGTACTCTCACTCTGAACCATTTTTTTCTAAATTATTTCAGCTCTTTAGTATCTATTTATAATGCACATTGCTTGTTACATATAATCATTAAGATGCCTAATTAATATATGAAAGTGGTTAAAATATGAATTGCTTGCTGTTTGTGCAGCAGAATAAACCAGTCTTCGAGAAAAGCAGCAAAGACATTTCACTTATTTCAAATTCTGTATGTTAATGAATGTACAATAAATTTAATATTGCCTCTGTATAAGACAACATTAAATAAAGAATATTTGTTACCAATGCAAATCTCTTTAGCAATTGTGAAGTTAATTAAGAGCAAATGTCAATAGAACTTAACATTGGCACTGGATAATGGTTCCTGCTGCTAGATATATGTCAAGAGAAAGATAAACAAGATGGAGTGATTTATTAAGAAGTGGCACACTCCAGGCAATGCATTTCTAGAGCATAACACTCCTTGGGTGGTGATGTAAGGTAGAGGACTAAATACTAAATGGCCTTAACCCTTTGAGCAGTAAAACAATAGGACAGAGTTGTGCTGCTTGCAGACAACCCAGCCTGCTACAGCAAAGTCACTTTGTGCTTTGAAAGAAAGATGACACTATACAGATATGTGAAAGGATTTGGGATACAATAAAACACCATCAGAAACTCTTCGTGTTTGACAGATAATTTAATTATAAGGAGAAGTCCTATTATTTCAGTAGCACCTCACACTTTCCCAAGTACAATGGCTGTGGTGCCACTGTGTGTTTACTAGCTCGTTTCATTGTACATTCTAAAACCCATAAAGGCAGATACCACATTGTTCTCTTCACCTTTGTGACTACATAAATAATTCATATTTAATACCTAAGTAGGTACTTCCTGAAGAAGGAAGAATTTAAATTAGGAAAGGCAGACGAAATGCTTTTAGGACATTCAGACGCTGAACTTGGATAATGGGTATAAACATTAGTGGCTAAAGGACAACTGAAGTACACAAAACAGGCTGTGTGCCAATCCCAAACAGATTGTTAACTTGGACGCTAACACTGAAATAATTCGTAAATTTGTTTCAAAGGCACAAATCAGAAGACAATTTCATGTGTCTATAGAGTTGAAATGGTGACCATGCTTAGCCGCCCACTAAATTTCGACATACATGAGGACACACACAAGAAGCACACAAGTTACCGTAAAGCATATAGTTCATGAATGTTAGGAATTTATCTCAGTGATGGAGTGTTTGTCTAGCAAGTACAAGGCCATATGGTTGGTCCTTAGCTCTGAAGCAAGGAAGAAAGAAAAAAGAAAGAAAGAAAGAAGAAGAAGGAAGAAGGAAGAAGGAAGAAGGAAGAAGAAGGAAAAGAAAGAAAGAAAGAAAGAAAGAAAGAAAGAAAGAAAGAAAGAAAGAAAGAAAGAAAGGAAGAAAGAAAGAAAGAAAGAAAGAGAGGGGGGAGAGAAAGGGAGGGAGGGAGGAAGGAAGGAAGGAAGGAAAAAAAGGAGAAACATGTAGTTTACAAATGTCATACAGTAATATACGTGACAAGGTATATATACTATGAGTTTTTACGCCCATTGTACATCTGGTGCATGAACATATGTGTAGGCAAAACACCCACATACATAAAATAAAATTGAACCAAAAAATAAATCTTCAACAACAACAAATATGTCTCAAGGTCATTACTGCTGTTCCAATTTTTAAGCTGGCACTGATTATCCTTGTTTCAGAATTAGGTGCATTATGACTGGATTGTATGGATACAATGATGAGCTAGGCTAAGTGTCCAGTCTTAACTTTTCAAATGTGTGTTTGGATTTTGAAGGTCCTGGGGTGTTTCTAGTACTTTAAAGACTACAGACATCAGTATACATCTAATTACATATTCATACGTGAGAGGGGAAAGGAACACAGGTTTTATGCATGTCAATCTACAATTGATTTTTTTCAAATTTATATTATAAATTGTGGTCTTCTACCATGACCTGTGGTCCCTTGAGCCAAATTATTGACCTTTGATCCACCCTCAGCCACTCGTAGATGAACTGTCTCTGCAATATCTATTTCAATAATTTTTCCCTAAGTTGAGGTGAATTGTCACCTTGGGTCTCTAAACACCGGGGACAATTTATATACAATGGAAAGCTATTAAAATGACCTGTGACATCTGCTCTTTCTTTCATTAAATCTAGACTTAAGGATATGTTCGTTAAAAATCACCTGTCAATTTGTTAAATACTTTATGAGAAATTACTTCTTTGTATGTTTTAATAGTAATAGTACTTTTCATTATTGAATGTCTTCATATGGAGTTTGTGGGAGTTGTGAAAATTGTTTGTATCCATTCTTATTCTATAAGCAGAATCTGATCTGTTTTTTTATATATATTTTGATTACTTATAACCATTAAAAAGCCAGTTCAGTATGGGAAGTGTTTAATCAGAAGGACTGGCAGGAAAAGACTACCTGCAAGAGCATTTGCATGCTTGTGGTCCATGGAGTCATCACTCAGCTCATTCCATCTCACCTCTAAGATCCTTATTATCTGAACTCTGTTCCAGAATAAAAGACTTGTATATTTGACTTAGTGGCAGAGGATTCTGTTGTTACTAGAATGACCGTGAGCACACTGTCATGTTCTAAAGTTGCCTTGGGAGATTCTGGAGTGGGTACGGCATCTCTCAGAGTGCTTGGCACTCCCTTGGTTAATGACTATCATAATTAGCAACAACAGAGATGTTATTCGAACATAAATAAAGATTACACAAAGCCTTTTGAGTTACTCCCTGTATGAGCAGAATGTGGGGAGAAATCTGTCTTTATACCCAGTTAACTGTCAATGAGAATTACTTCCATTCTCCCAGTGCTTACTCTCCGTCAAGTAAACAACTGAGCTAGCCAATATCATTTCTGTTATATTCAGATTGAATGTGAAATATTAGATACCATTACAAAGGGGTGACTTTAGCTATTACAGTCTAAGACCCTAATCCTTTGGGATTTCATGTTTGAGCTCTACACTATTAAAATAGGGATCTCCTGAGTTATTCTGTCTGAAGCTTTAAAGGTATGAGTGTTCTCTCTTCGAGTCTCTGCTGTTTCCTGACTCAGTAGAGAGGAATGCTCCCTTTTGATGAAATGATAAAGCTGTGATTCTCTGCAACACTGTAATCTATCTGGCAGTGGGAAGAACTTCATTGTCTTCAAAAATTATCCTGGGATTTAAAAACCAGTGGGTTGCCTCTCATGTTAAGTCTTCTGTGGAAGCATAAAGTTATTTTTAGTTTTCCTGCCACTCCTGTTGGCCCTTTGTATTCAGCACTAGCATTTCTAGACCTGTTTGATGCTTAAAACTAACAAAAAAATTCCTTTTTTTCTGTTTTAAATAACTTTATTTGATCTTATGAATGGAAGTAGTTTATTTAAAAGTAGTTTATTTATTAAGAAACATTGAGATGGTTTAGAACAGTCGTTTACATCCTGTGGGTTACGACCTCTTTGGGGTTCGATTGACCCTTTCACAGTGGTCTTCAAAGACCATCTGCATATCAGATGTTTACATTATGATTCATATGTAGCAACACTACAGTTATGAAGTGGCAACAAAATAATTTTATGGTTGAGGGGGGGGGTCACCGCAACATGAGGAACTGAATTAAAGGGTTGCAGCATTAGGAAGGCTGAGAACCATTGGTATAGAGTATTATTACAAATACTATGTCCTTCAACATGGAGAGAGTGAGAGACTTTGAAGTTCACAGTCATGAATGGGATGCCATTCTCATCCCTTCCTTCAAGCTGAGAGTTCTGTGGGGAAGAAGGATTGGGAAGATTTTAAGAGCCAAGCATAGTGGATAAATTTAAGGAAACAGCATTTTCCAGGTACAACAGGGCAGAAACACTTATGAACTCATAGAGACTCTGACAAGCACAATCAAGACAGTGTCAGGGCATAGGAGGGAGTTGACAAATCCCATCCTAGCTGAAAATCTCTTCACACATAATAGCTGCTGAGAGGAGGAAAATCAGTTATCTTCAATGGAACGATGCTAGGAATATCAACCAGACTCCAGAGCAGGCTGTGTGCTCACGAATAATTAACCAACAAAAATTTTTTGGACTTCATAGTTTGTAGTTTTTTTTTATTTGAACACGAGAAAAAGAACATAAGTTGTGTGTGTGTGTGTGTGTGTGTGTGTGTGTGTGTGTGTGTGTGTTGGAGGAAGGTAATCTTGGAGGAGTTGTGGAACGAGAAAGAATATAATAAAATATATTATATGAAATTCTCAAAGAATAAATGAAATAAATATTAGGTTTTGCTTATTTATTACCATATTTAAATATCTAATTGGGCACAGCACTAATATATTCAAAATTTTCCTCATTCTTCTTTCTGGTCCTACTATTCCTGGGACACTGTTACTATGTCAAGGATGCTTGCTGATAAATGTATGCATGGCTGAAAGCACTTACTGTTCTTGGAATCATATGAAATCATAGGAGAGCTCAAGGTTTAATTTATAAATATGTTGTTTATAAACAACAAGTATGGAATTACATTTGTGAGCAAGTCAATTAATCTTTGATGGCATTGGAATCCCTGCCAATGGAAGACATATTAGAAGATCTCTGAAACTCAAACTCCAGTGTTTTTAATATGTTAACTTCATGGATAGCCATGTAAATGCAGGGATGAAGGGTGGTGTAAAATGACAACAAACCATATTAAATTGGTCTCTCATTCTTGCGCTTAACAACCTAATTCACAAGCTCTAATGTTCTAGCCACACAGATGTACTGAGTTTATCTCTGTAACGGACCATATTGCTATTACACAGTTGAATTCCCTAAGTTGTTTTTCCAGAATGTTGTGAAATCACTGATTTTTTTTAAAAATAAGAAGTAGTAAACAACTCAGATATATTTAACATTTTTCTGCCTTTAGCTCTTTAGGAGCTCCTTTCAGAAATCTGTCTAACACATGAGATGCCTGTTTATGCCTTTTCAATCTGGTATCATGTCTCAATAAATATTTAATTTTGAAATAACAGCTGTGCTCCTCTGAAGAGACTGCACTTTCATTGGAAATTATCACTAATTCCAAAACCATTGCTTATGCATGGACAGTGCCTCTCATTGATTCTCTTTTCATAGACATTATGAACCTTCAATTTACTTTTAATCAGAGCAAAACAATGTCCTCAGTATCTTTTAATGGCTCCACCTTTTTATTGTTTGACAGTGAACAGACAGCAGCTTCTCAATGTCAAGTTGGTTAATTACATACAATGTAGTACTACTCTCCGTTATGAATTTGTGTAAATTTGCAGCCCACCTACAGGATGGGGGAACATTTAACAAAGCAGTTCCTATAGAAACATGTGTTAATACATATGTAACTGTTGATATCCCCATTTTGTTGTAGAACTAACAAATCATGATGACCATGTGGGTAGCTCTTTTTGTTTGTTCGTTTTTGCTTCAAAACTTATTGTATTTTTGTCACCTGAAGAAATAAATCAGAAAGTCAATCCATACTCTGGTCAATATCCTCAAAAGTAATCCTACAACATCAGAGATCTTATTTATAAGATCTACATTCTTTCTTTCCCTTCCTTCTTTCCTTCCTTCCTTCCTTCCTTCCTTCCTTCCTTCCTTCCTTCCTTCCTTACTATAAGATCTACATTCTTTCTTTCCCTTCCTTTCTTTCTTTTTTCTTTCTTTCCTTTCTTTCTTTCTTTCTTTCTTTCTTTCTTTCTTTCTTTCTTTCTTTCTTTCTTCCTTTCTTTCTCTTCTTTCTTCCTTCTTTTTTTCCTTTTTTACAACATATACTCAATGGGTACATTGTACATAGTACATATAATTTCTTTAGCTTAATGATTTTGGGTCATTTGGGACAATTTCAGTGAAAACTATTTTTCATATTGTAATCTAATAAGTTCATAATTCCTGTTAACCCTGTTGTTCATCATGTAAATATTTAGCTTTCATTCATCCATTAGCTTTTCAGTGTACACTTATTAACCATTTCATATGTGAAAGACACTGAATTATAGGCAAAGGGACTCAGAAAGTAAATAGAGTACTGATCTGCACTTAAAAATTACTGCATTCCGAAATACAGTTGTTAATGGACATAAGTTCATTAAATTGAATAGACTTTGGGTATGATTGGTTTTGGCGTATGATGCTTTTGTTGATTTGAAATTTTTATAACAAATTTTATTTTAAAACAAATAAAATACCTATGTGATGATAAATAAAAAAAAACAAAGATGTTTTCTTTGCATATACTTATAAGTACAACAATACGTTTCTCTTAAGAAGCATGCAAGATAGTGCCTTAGTCTGTAAAAGCTTCTTGAAAGCAGGGGTGACCAAGATAAGATTTGGAGGGTGAGAAGGAATTTCCCATGTCAGAGCAGAGGGTAGGAGTGAAGACTGGGCAAGATGACATCAGAAGCATTTCAGGATCGGGTAAAACAGCAATCAAAGCAGAGAAGGAACCAGGCTCACTTCCATTAAAGGGTCTACATAGGTAGAGTAACTGTCCATTTACTGTGATGTCTCAATGTTTGTAGATGATAACTTAGCCCTGGATGGCACTTAGGTACTGGGATGTTAGCCAGACCATAAAGGACTTGGATCTGCAAGCAGAGGCTATGGAGAAGTTAAGGAAGCATGGGAAGATGGAAAATGTTGTGGCCAGCTTTTTATGGCTCTGTGTGTGTGTGTGTGTGTGTGTGTGTGTGTGTGTGTGTGTGTGTGTGTTTGTGTTTGTTAAATATATATCAGTTATATTCAGGGGAAATTCAGAAAAATGGAAGAGCTTCTTTGAGGCTCCTATGTTTCAGGGAAGAAATGAAGCTGGTCTCCCCGTGCTATAATAAACTTCCACTTCTAAACTATTTATGAGGTAGAATCGACAGAACTGGTGAAGAAGAGGTAGGAAAAGGAAGAAATCAGGGTGTTGCAAAGATTTGTCTGTTTGTCTAGGTAGTTGGAGACTTATTCTGGAACAAAAGGTTTAGAGTGTATATAAAAGAATACAATCTTTGGTGTGGTGGAGTTTGTGTTCTGTCTTGCTTATCCAGAGAGTGGGCTACTGAATAGTTAGACAAATCCAAAGTTCAACAATAGCCAGTACAGATTGTGAGTTACTGGAGTGTTCCATGGTTGCTGAAACTATGCACAGACAATACTTATGCAAAGGGAATAGATGAAATGAAGCAGGTCAGCTACATCCAACTGTTACCTCTTCTTTCCTTTAGTTCTGTGTATATCTCTCACCAGCCTAGCCATTCTTCTCTGGCCTTGACAACTAACTTTGAAACAGAGATTTTTTACCTTTTCTCCAATCAAATCTATAAATGATAATAGAAAGTCCATTTCAACTTAAATTGATTCACTTTTGGGTCTTTCAACAATTATTAACTTCAGAAATATGATGTACAAACTGGTGTATTCTCCTCTACTATTATTTAAGAAATATTAGGCCCAAGTGTCCAATTCTATGACTGTCCATCAAAGTCACTTATGCTGATATTTCCACTGTTGTCTGTAATCTCATCAAGACTTCTGCTACTTTCTCCTTGCTCAAACTTGGTATCTTTCTACTCTTATTCTAATAATAATAATAATAATAATAATAATAATAATAATAATAATAATCTTTTAAATTTTTTTCCTGGTAATCGAAGAGTTTACCATTTTAAGCATTGCCTTTCCAATAACTTATGTGTAGCTGATCCAGAATTAGGCTTTTAGTTAATAAATATTTACTTGTAGTACATTTTAGTCTATTTAAAAACTTCAAAATTTTAGTAATTTTAATTCCCATAAGAATTCCCGAGTCAAGCATACTGAAGATATCTTTTGAAGGAGTAACTCAACAAGAGAGACAATAGAATTCTCTGCTTTGTATGATGCTCTCTATGGAGAAACCAACCATAATGTTCTGAGAAAGACCAAATGATCCAGGAACAAAGGAGTGTGGATAGGTTCACAAAGAGAAACATGAGGACCACAATCTACCACTGATGGCCCACAGCTACAATCAAGCATAGAAGTTGTCATGTGAATGGAGTGAACAAGATATTTCAGCCTCTGGACTGCATTGTCAGCAGAGGCTTAAGAAACTATGGAACCAAGACAAGCCTTTGCTTCAATAGTAAGTTTGTCACTCAATTAAATGAATGCCTTTACAGCATTAATTTGATTTTCTTATTCAACAAAATTAATGCAATCAACCAAACCCTGTTCCTTGAACTATTCCAATAAGGTATGTATGCCACTATGCTTCTGATTTTTCCCTTGAATTATTCTAGTGGCTAATGTCAACTACCACCTAGAAGATCTTTAACTAGTCTTTTTCTCTTTTTCTGTTTCACTATCAACTACTATGTGTTTATCCAAGTTTCATTGGTTCAATTTAGTCAATACCATCCATCTCCTGACTCTCTATGGTTCTCCACACTTACTCTCCATACTCTCCACATTTATAAAGAAGTAGTTAGACTGGATATGGATAACAAAGTAAAGACATTCTTCTGGTTATAATGAAATTGTAAGGTAAATTCATTGATAAAGATCATATATTAAAATGTATCATTAATCACAAAATTTCTTATTATAGACTTATATTAAACAATGTCTTTGTACTGCTAATGAATTTTTGGAGAAAAGAAAATATCCTTGAATAAAGAACAAGCCCTAACTTCTGTTACACATGAAAACAATTGAACAATATTTTCTCTACTAGTAAATAATTTCATGCCAGTAAAACTATTTCTCAGGAAGTCTGAGTTTGAGAGGAAAATCTTACTGAGAATCTTACCACTGACATTCAGCAATGCCTTTGCTGATGAAACTGAACTTACATCAAAAGACAAGCAGCCATTACTGCTGCAAGAATGCTATGCCTGAGATCCACTAAGAGACAGTAGGAAATGTTATCTTCTGAGCACTGCTGTGAGGATCCATTAAAGCTCTTATTGATGCTATATACAAAATGACCTTAATAGAATATTTGAAACATCATTTTCCTTCCTTCTTAACAGAAAAATGCACTATTTTCTCCTTACCTTGTTGTACAAAGGAGCCATACACAAACCACATGGAGTTGTAGAGTGTAGTAGATGTCATTGATCCCATTTGCAATCGTGGGGGATTGAGCCAGTTCAAGAGGTAGACCAGTAGTCCCACAAGAAGGACTGTGCCAGCAATGCATGCCCACAGAGACAGATCAAATGGTGCAAGGCAGGCAAACATATCCACTGTCTTTTCTGCTCTTCGAAGTAGGACCCCCACTGAGTAATCCATGTAACGTGTTGTAAAATCCACAACATTTTCGCGGTCTGGGGTGATGGTTAAAGCAGAAATCCCGATGTCAGCTCTCTGAGAAATGGAAAAAGAGAAGAATGCATTAATAGTGTGAAAACAATTTGGTTTGTGGCATTTCAGTTTGCCTTGAGGGAGGAAAAAAAAATGATGCCTTTGGCAATATCTTAGGCCTCTTTATATAAACTGACAATACTGTAGAGACATCTTATAAACAAGCTCTATGAGAATTTTGCATATCTTACTGCAAATCTTGTCCCAACACAGTCAAATAAATTACCTTGCTCACATTACCAGTGCATGTAGAATCAGTCATGAATACCTCAGACACAGATAAACCTGAATAAATTGTCTGGTCACCCCCCCCTTAATTTGTTTTATCAAAGCCATCATCAAGACAGTAGCAAAGCAAAACTTATCTAAAGAATTCTAAGAACATGTTTCCAAGACGTTTACTATTTCTTACCATGTAAACTTGTAGGGAGGACACTTAAAACTTCAATTAACATTATTGGTTTAAATTACTATGCATAAAAATTTATTTGGGGGCTCTAAACTTGTTAGATATGATTTGTAATGTCATATACTAAAAGCGCCCCCCACCCCGTGTTTAAGTTATATAACCTTTAGAAGTTGACAATAGACAATTAATGATCATGGAGACAGACACTTCTTGAAGTCATAATTCCTTTTCTCAGTGTGATTTCTTTTCAGTGATAGCCATCATAATAGCACATGCTATTCTACTTATTTAAGACACATTGCAGAATTGCAGTGAAGCACCGAATAAATGATTTCACACTCAATTCCTGTGATATGAGAATACATATTTAAATAAATAGGCATCTTGTCTGAAATAATGGCAATGACTGAAGCAGTGGGCAGCCTTCTCCAGACAGATATAAATATGAATAAATGGTATGCTGAACATTTTCTAGCTGTGATACATTCCTCTTTATTGTTTTGTGCAAGGAGACTGAAATGCATTTATGGCTTTTAGGCAACAAGAGGAAAAAAATAGAAAGAAGAGAAGTAAGATGCCATGTGGAATGCTAATCCAAAGTCAATGAATCAATTTTCTGAAATAATAAGGCTCTTAACGCATTCTATGTAAAGAAGTGTGTGTGTGTGTGTGTGTGTGTGTGTGTGTGTTTACCAGGACCAAATCTACTTGTTGCTTTGCCTTGTACTAAATAGTTAAAGTATTTCAATTCATCTGTACAATGAGCCATGAACTGTGTGTTTACTCCTTCATTTTAAAGGTAGAAAACTAAAACTCGGAGAGTTTGAGTAAATTTTTCAAGTCTCAGTTGATAAAGGTGTTCCCCCAATTTCATATGACCTCTGATGGCATATAAATCTATGTTCTCTCTTCCTTTTTCAATGTCAACTTAATCTGAAGATTTGTCTCTGTTTCTGTAAAGCCAGTCAGCCCGAGCTGACTCCTCTGCATATGTGGAACTGGACACACCATTATGGAAGTGGCACTGCAAAGTCTCCACTGCTGAGTCAAATGCATGTGATTCAGGGCTCATCTGCAAAGGCCTCTTGACAATATTTGACAGTGATGTTATTTCTTCCTTGCATTTCAGAGTGTAGACTGACTTATTTATTACTGCAATTTACATATCTACTAAATACTTCAACTATATCTCAGATCTAATATAGCCAGGCCCATACTCAAACAGGCCATTAAAATTCGCTTCTGATGTCTCCTGCTTCAATGTGTGATACCTTTTTGGATAAGTCACAACTTTTTGTAGCCTCATTGTCCCCTTATGACCCATCAAATTTGTCATTATTGATTTCCTTTTATGAACATCCCCCTGTCAATTCTTGTCACTGTTTTTCTGGGCCCTAGATCCCTAAAAGTTTGTCTGAAACCCACTCTTGTTCCTCTTTGTATTGCAGACCAAACAATCCTTCTTCAGAGAAAATTTGACTCTGCTATGTCATGTTTTAGTGGTTTTCGGTGGATTTACCTTGTCCTAGGAAGACGATTCATTCTATAATATAAGTTACACATGTTTTTATGGACAGTTATAAATAGTAATTAACACAGTCAAACTATCCTCTTTTCTTACCAATCATCTTCTTGATACATAGTCTTTGCACATGCTGCTTCCGTGGCCTGAACTGTTTCCCTGAAACTCCTTCAAGAAAATTTGTACCTGGGCTCTTTGTATGGTAAGTTTTCCATTCCTCTTTGTTAGTAAAGTCATTGTATTTACACTAACACTTGCCCACACCTGACTTTTCTACCAGTTACAAAAGTTATAATTTCCACATATTGGTATGATTTTAATAACGTTTGATTCCTCTATTAGAATACAACTAAAGCAGACAGAAATTGCTAGTACACACACACATGAACACACACACAGGCCTCGTGTCTACTGCTTATTCTTCGACTTTTCTATAATTGTTCTGTTAACAGCACTCCCAGTCAAAAGGAGTATTCGCGTTACCCTTCCCTCTCCTTTTCTTTTGCAAAAAGTCTGATTATGTGGCCCAAACAGGCCTAAAAACCTTATCTTTCTTCTCTCTGCCCAGTGCTGAGTTTCAAGTGCTTGGCTTATGGAAATGACCACCACATCAAGTCAGTGGAGTATTCTAAGGAGTCAAAAGAAAGAGGTAAAATAAAAATTTACAAAGTTTTATAACAATGATAAAATATCTTGCAGCATTATTTGGCTAATTGAAGTGTGTGTCTGGGTTTTCCAGTATTTATGTCCTTTTCTATTATCTGTAGTATCTAAGTATCTCTTATAGTACGTTTACTATATGATGAAATGTTATGTCTAACATTTAACATAAATTTTGACTAAGATTAGCATTAAAACTACTATATAAATAAGTATATTCTCAAAATTATTCTAATTACACAGTTAAAGCATTTTCTTTGGAAAGTGATACAAAGTTTGCATTCTTGTCATGGGGAGCACCTAGCACATGAGGTATGAGTAAACAGAAACATAACTGGGAGTTATAGAAGATTAAATTTGAGAGATTTGAAATTATTTTCTCCAAACTTAATCAGAAATAAATTATCACAGGAAAGAAGTCATCACCTTGTTTTTCTTGAATTGATGCTGTGAACATCATAGTAACATGAATAACTGGCATGTAGTCAGGACTTACTCTACATCAAGAGCCACATCCTGTGTTCTACATAAGTGTTCTCTTGAACACATCTAAGTTGTCAATATCTTCTCAGATGATATTGATAATTCAGTCTTTTGAAATGATTTTGGAAGGGCTGGGAATACAGCTCAGTAAGTAAAGCCCCTGAAACAGGAGCTTGAGAATTTGAGTTTGCCTCCTAGAATTCATGTTAAAAAAAATAAAGAAAACAAACAAAACACAGACAAGGTACTGTGTGATTATAATACTAGCTCTGCTAATGTGGAGACATGCAGATCCCTGAGACTTGCTGCCCAGCCACCATGGGCTACTTGCTGAGCTCCAGGCCAGTGAACGGACTGTCTCAAAATACAAGGATATGGTCCTTACAAATTACACTTTAAGTTGACTTCTTGCCTCTTTGCACACATGTGCATATGCAGTTACATACATGCACCCACAAGGATATATATCCATACTTACTTATACATACATATGCACACAAATCAATCTGGAGTCCAGATCATTTTATTTGATAGGATATTATGCTAAAGAGCAAGTACAATTTGCCAGGACTTTTAAATGAGATCCCAGAAAAACCAAAGTCTCTTCTAAGTTCTTTTCAATAGGCTTTGAAGAAAATGCTGGTTTTGTATTTGTCTCTGTAGGTCATTTGCATCCTTCACCTCTGTCTTAAATGTTTTGAATACTTATCTGTCACCTATTTTGTCAGCTTCCTAGGGAATTTAGGAAGCAGGGACTTCATTCTTCTTTCACAGCAGGAGAGATGTCCCATCCCTGTTGCCATCATTACAACCACATGCCTCTTCATCTCCCCCCACTTGGACATATCATTACCCAAATGGTGATATGCTTTTCAATCAATCATCAATATTCTTTACCATATTATTATCCAACCAGGTTTCTCACACAGTTTTTCAGTGCTCTGGAACAGGCATTATTGAAAAAAAAATGAATAATCAGATATTCATCCTCTCATGAATGGTCAATGGTACAAAAAAGATAATTAACTATTTTTACCATCTACAGCATATCTGTAATTTTATCTGAGGATAAAATTATACTCATCCCTTTATAAAAATGAACACATAATTCTGTAAAACTTAGAATACACCAAACTCAAACCATAACTCAACTTCTGTCAACGAAGTTTATCGAAACGCATTTATCACCTGGAAGGAGTGCATCCTGCAGACACCACTTGTCCTGATCAGGAATCTGGGCTTTACCAAACAGCCAATTGTAAGTTTCAATCTTAAAGTCTCCCCTGACAGCCCTACCTTATTATTATTGTCATTATGTAAAGAAGAAACAGAAATGTTTCCAAGGAGACTTTGCACACATTCAGCCCACTGAATTTCAGAAACTATGTGTTTTCTCCTCCTTTTCCCAAGAACGATTTTTTCTACAATTTAGTTTTATTCTTGACGGTGTCTATGAATATTACTTGATATTTATTGCTCTTCAACTAGTGACATAATGTATAAAAAGAAAACAAGGAGCCTAGAAAGAAGAGAGGAAAGGGGAGAACGGGAGGGAGGAAGAGGACGAAGGGGAAGGAAGAACCATGAAGCGTATCTGGCTCACAATGCATGACTGAGCAGGTGGCCATACTTGGGCCATCCCAGGGCAGTCCTCTAGGCATAGAGTATAACTGGGAGCACAAGAGCAGTCTCCATTTTGAAATTTTTATGTAAATTATTTTTATGATATTATTACATGATTGCATGATGTATAGTCATATATATGCATGTAACCATAGTGTAAATTCAGACTTCAATTTCCAATATACCTTTCCAAGGAAATACAGGGTGTGAGTTATTACCTATGTGAAGGTAGGAAAACACACAACACACACGTTGTGGAATGAATCCAGTTATTAATTTTCTCAAAGCCAGGGCTTTATGTAGTTATTTGAAAGACAAATGGAAATGTTTTAATATCACATTGTTGCAGATTAATTTTAAATTAAAATGCTTAGCACACTTAGCATTAATTTTCAAATATACTGCTGGAAATGAGTAAATCTCTAGGCTGAACTAATGGAAATGTTGTTAAAGTAATTTTTATTCTGACATTAAGTCATACTTAATAATATTAAAATGTATTTCCTTTTACATTTATATGCAGGGCATTTGTGAACTCACGAAACGACAGAATTAGTATGGTTACAGTTAGTACATGGTAAGGCAATTAACCTAATTTTGAAGTGCGGTGGAGAAATAGGTACCATCTTGTTAATGCAGCTATTAGTATCATTTAACATTTATATAGTACTCCCTACCAGTTTTCAATTATCATTTCAATATACTGTCACAAACACCATATGAGTTAAACTATTATTATCTCAATCTTGCAAGTAAGGAAGGTGAGTCAGATTAAGTCATTTACCTAAAGTCACAAAGAAGAGTCAGGAGCTTCCCACTCAGGGAAACCATCTCCAAGCCAATGTAATGACCCCTAGCCTTCCTGTCTCTTTGTGAAGATTAGCTCACTGCTTCAGAGCTGCCATTGAATTGTTCTCCTTCAGCATACAGCTTCCAATTCATAATCGAAGACTGTTGTAACAGATTGTACCATTTACTGACATTTCATACAGAGTAATAGAGGGGGCTCAAAATAGGGAAGACTCTTTCTATGAATGAAACTTCCTAGAGGCTTCATGAGAAATTTTAGCTGTAGTCTTATTGGATAGGGTTAAGTTACATGACAACCATAGGCCAGGGAAGAAGCTGGGGAATGCATGTTTTGGGTAGGCTATTTGTCATTCATTAAAATAAACAAGCAAACAAACAAATAAACCCTATAGAACTCACACAGAAGGACAATGAAGGAGAGCCAGTAGTCGTTCATTGTGTGACTTCATGTGGAATTACTGCTTTAAGATCCATGTAAGTCCTATAGACGTCTATTTTTACATATACATGGGTATGTATGTATATTTCCTTTTCTTCCATTAATACAGTCCTATGTCAGCAACAATTATATATATATATATATATATATATATATATATATATATATATATATATATATTGTCAATACCTGAATCTTGTCTTTGTGAGGAAGGATGTCAAAGTTTAAGCAGCCACTATTTTTGTTACCTTCCCCTTTCAGCATGTAGAAGAATAGCACATAAATATTCAAAAGGTGTCTGTTAATTATGAAGGTGCTCTGATTAATTTAATCATTTCCTCCTTGAAGCATTTTTAGGTTCTTTCATTTTTCACGTGCTTATTATGTTCATTTGGTAATGTGTAGCATACCTATATATCTAAATATCAATGCTTTTCATTATTTCAGTACTAGTTTGTCTCTTACACCATGACGGTAACAGGAACATTAATAGTAGTAGGTTTGTGTTGATCTTCGTTTGCCTGAAAGCATCCATTCTCAAGAATGTGCCTTCCTGGCTTCTAGCTCCCTTCAGCAAGCTCCATGCCTACTTTCACATACTATCTAATTTAAAATCCTAGAAGAGTTTAATTTTCACTAGCTTTCACATGAGTTTCTCTCCTCCAGCCTAAATTCATATGCTGAAACATGTGTGCTTCCAATTTTTAAATACATTTTCACTTGGTTAAGACTTCCATCCCCTAGTTGACTGCAAGTCCTTCCTTTCCTGTTTTCTCTGCCTCTCACAGGACGCTTGTCTTACAGTAGCTGTTTCATCTTCTCAACGGTAACAAGAACGTGTAGAGGTAAGCACTCTATGTTTACAATCACATGCTTCACACTATTGCCCACAGTAGACTCCAAAAGAAAAGTTTGTCAACCTCTTCCTCTTTGCAGTCTGGTAGAAGTTAGTGTTTTGATAAAATCTTAGCATTAGCAGAAAGAGAATAAAGCCGTTCCTTTTAGAAAGAAATCAAGGACTCCATGATTTTTTTTCCATATCAGAATGACGGCCAGGACCTTGACTTTAGTTTTTGAGCTCTAAAATATTCAACACACCACAACATAGGTAAGCCACCCCAAACTCTGTGCTCAAGGCCAAATCTGAAACTTTGAGAAGGCAGATTGTCTGCCTGAGGGGAGAGATGAACAAAACGTGGTTGGCCATGTTACAGTGCTTGGTAAAGCTTTATTGCTTCTTTGGTTTCTGTATTGTCTCCTTATAGAAATTATTCCCCCATTTTATCCATTCTTCTATTTATTCTTTGGTATTTGTGTTCATTTGAATTGCTACTGTTATTTTTATTAATTTGATTTATCTCTGAGGAATACTCAGACTGAGAAAACAGAAAACAATTGCAGACACCGGGGTGTGTATGCACGTACAAATGAGCATATGAGGTATTAGGGGCAGTGCAAGAATTCAAACCAATGCAGATTATCATAAAATTAGAGCATGAAATTATAGTTTAAACAAATCCACGTGATTGCTCTGTTTAAAATAGTCACTGAAGAAAAGGCAATGGTATTGTCAGGGTTGTCAGGCTATGGAAATAATTCTTAAAGAAGATAATGATGGCCTGTTCCAGCTGACACTGTTGGAGCATTGACAAGCAATTGTACTTATGGTCCACTCCAGGCTTGCAGTGGAATGCTGACTGTTGGTGCTGATTGGTCATGTGTGTGGTATGACAGGAGGTGGGAACCCAGAGAAGTTAGGAGTTCTGGACTAGTCAACGTGAATACTGAAGTTGTCATACACTGTTTGGAGCAGACCAGTAAAAACATGGATTCAACTTGGAATATGTACTGTTTGAGGTTCCCATTACACATGTCTCAAAAAAGTTTAGGTGAGAATTATGAGATACAAATCTACAGTTCAGGTGATAGGCTTGAGTGAAGAAACATATTTGCAGGTGGTCTACTTATGAATCATAATGCAATCCATTTGACTGGTTAAATGTACCACTCAATAGAAGGAAAGTTCTAGATGTATGATGGAGCCTTTCTTCCTCCCTTTCCTTCCCCTAACTAACTATCTGATTCTTGGAGAAGAGGAACAGAGTAGAGGAACTCTGCCTTGCATCTTGAACATTCCTCAGAGTATCAGTAACACCTCAGCCTTCAATAAATGCATACCAAATTGTAAGCAAGAAGGATATTCCATGCTATTTATATATTGCCATGTTTCAGGCATTCTTCTATGGCATTATAAGCAATTTAAAAACAATATCATTTCTGCAATCCTCAAGAGATACTGGTGCAAGTTCAAGAAACTGATAATCAGAAATAGCTCTCTTTTGTGTAGATACTGTCTGTTTGCTGAGGAGTTGTTTCAAAGCTACTTCCAGGCAGAATTTGAAATAGCAATTTCTGCCTGAAGTGCTTGCATTGCAAACCAGCATTTCAACAAAATTCAAACAAAGAGCAAGGAATGAGATTGAGTGGATTTTTACTTGAATTACAGTGAAAACTTCAAGAGCTCTAGAATTTTCTTGGGATGCTTTTTCTATATTTTTATCAGTTTGTACAGAGGAAAGGATTGTAACTTCTCATAAATAAGAAGAGCATGAGCTCCAGAGACTGTCTGTAAGAAAAGAGTGATTTGGACCACTCCTTAGTGATCATGCACCACATCTGGTAATGTGGAAAATGTCCCAGCAGTCCACTTGAATGACTCCATGGTGCATAGGGAGCCTCTGCGGTCATTGTGGGCCACTGCCTACATTGATACAGCTGAGTCTTGGTCATTTTGTATTTGTATTTAATCAGGAAAAAAAACTTAATTTAAAGGATACCATTATGAAGTTTTCAAATCTTAAGAAAAGTTCAAAACACCCAAGACTCAGAAGCGCAGACATCTGAAGTGTCATGATGGAAGGGCAGAGTTGGTCTCAAATGCCATTCAAGCAATGGCTCCATTTCCAAACATCCATTCTGAAAATTCGTACGCAAAACCTAACAAAATTTCTTCAGAAGGGGTCTCTGGCTGCTGTAGGTGAGAGAATATTTCAATGTTTCCTGTATGAGTGTTTATATTTCTCTTCAGTCTCAAGACCCAAAGAAAGAAAGAATGAATCCTCTATTTCATCAGTGAGATTCCTAAACAATTCATTGTGCCATCTTCCACAGGGGGCATCCCACATTTCTCTTTGTCTGTAATTTCCAGAGTAACTTCAGCTGTGATTTTCATGGAGTTTACATTGTAAAGAAAAATGGCCAAGAAGTAGCTTACAATTATGTACCCAGAATAAGAAAAAAAAAATTCACAGTTGGAATATCTTTTACATTTTATGGTGAATATTTTCACTCACATATACATTCTTTTATGTGTTTAAAGTCATCTTATTTATTCAATTTTCCTGAATCCCTGGCTTGAGAGAGTTGAAGGCTGAGGTGATAGATGGAATTTCAATATCCAACAGCAGATGTCAGGATTTATACATCCCCTGCTATAGGGTTTTCTCATCAGAACTCTGGTAGTTATATCACCTTGGCTTTGACTGATGCAGTAGTCTGTTAATTTATAACCTTTAACCTACCAAATCTTCTTAATTCTACACATATTTTCCTGAAGTTTGCTTGTATTTGTCTATAAGCCATCTTTAAACCCACAGCTATTCCTGGACAGCATCATTCTCTTTGGCAAATATCCAGTTCATGGTCTTTAGCATGATTCAAGTCTTATTATTGCCACTTACCTATGCTTGCCATCTATTACATCACATGCTTAATGACTCAAGTCCTTTATCTGATTGAATTGCTCCTTGATGTTTGTAATGTCTGCCAATTAAATATCACCTGCAAATTAAGAAAATTGCTCCTACAACAATCCACTAAGAAATTTGCATCTGTGTAATTTATCCTTTCGGATCTCTCTCCTCATCCTTTGTGATTATTAGTGTTAAAACCTCCTTATCAGCAACAAACATTTGGGAACACGCTTTGTCTTTCCTTCTACACACAGTGCATGTGATCTGCTAAGCCTATGCTAAGACAGATGTTGACCATTTAATATTCAGATTTGCAAACGCTCTTACCACATGCTCCATTTGAACTCCTTCCAGGCCTACATCTAATACTCTCTGGGAAACTCAATCAGCCTATTAATATGTGTCTAGCCTAATTTAAAAATTAACATCTTAGTCACTGTTTGATTTAAGGTATCTATATAGAATTCTTTTAAAATATCGTGTTCCTATTCCTCTCTTATAAAAACACTTTGCAAAACTACATCACATTTCAGAAGGATCATTAGCGACCATTGCTGGGCAGCCATGGGCAAGTGAGGAATTGGAGCATATTCTGATTTGGTGACTGACCAAAACTTAATGGACACAGATATTCAAGGCTACCGGGCAGTCCTGAAGAGATGCAGAAGCATGTAGAGATGTGTGTAGGGATACATTTTGAAGGAAGGAGTTTTGTGATCTTGGTTTTTCTAAAAATACAGAATGGTTTTTAGAATAGATTTTTGTGCCCATCCCAGGAGTAGCGGATGAGAGTAAATTTGATTTAGACTATTTGTTACAGGTGGCTATGATTTGCTTATGTGCCGCTATGAAAAACATAATTTTGCCATGTGCAGCTTGTCCTTGTGATTGTGTACAGCTTAGACTTCTGGAAACTGTGTTTAAAGTTGAGACCCGGAGAGATGAGGAGGGAATTAGGTTTGGGGATATTGCTTTGAGACATTAGTTAGTCCAGCTCACTATCAGCTCTGCTCTCCCAGATCCAGGCCACCAACAAGGGCGGTAAGTACTTCTTTCTTTCATTCTATCTTTCTTCTTTCTTTTCTGAGCTACAGGGTAACCAAACATGGTAGCAAACCTGCTACACACATGTGTTCACCTTCCACACAGAAACCTCTGGCCTCTTTCCAGCTATTAATTCTTCTAAAGCACAGGAATAATGAATATACTGCCACCACACACTGGACCTCCTTGGTAATAGTGATGAGATGGTGGTTCTTTGTTGTGCCTCTCTGTAGATTGGCCCAACTGGGAAGCTAGTAAACCTCATCCTTGCTGAGAGCTATTACAGCCCCCTCTTCCCGTGTAGATGAGGGGGGAGAGGTACAAATCAGCATACTACAGTTCTCTGAACTATCCCCACAAAGGCAATGCTCCTGTTCTACTTCTCTATCATATCTAGTGGCAGAAACATTGCCAAGAGTTCTTCTTGCTCAGATGGAATAAATTAGGGGCTCAAATAATAGCTTGGTGCATGATCTCCCTTTAATCCAACCCTTCTAATTAGGTCTCCACATACCCTTTTCAGTACTAGACATTACTTGCTTGTGTTCTAGGTGCCCATTAAATACACGCTCCTAGACGGTTCCATTGGGGGTGCTCCTCAGGTACAACAGAGTCACATAGCCAAAATCTCTGTCTTGGCTGTACTTTCCTGGTACATCTCTATTCTTTGCCATTGTTCTGCCGTCCTCTGACTGTGGGCACAGTTCCACTACTTCTGTGCACATTTCATCCCTCTTATTGTCTCTGAGTTTTCAGGTCTTGTTAATTACATCTTAGCATATCAACTAGCTTCTCCCAATCAGTTTTTCTGGTACTCTGCTGCTATCCTTTTATTATAGGTATCCTTTTATTTCCCAATATATAATGTTTTTCTTCAAAGTCTTTTTCTTCATTCTCCAGTGCCTCCTTGGGAATATCTTAGCTATCTTTTTGAATTCTGAATTAAATCACAATTTTCCTCTACGTAAAAAAGCCTTTCATAGCTTTTACCAGCTAAGTGACAGAGTCTGAGTTCTTGAATACGGCAAATTCATTTTTATAACTATCACTGTTGCTGCCTTTACACTCCTATTCATCTTGCAGACACAGCTCAAGTGTTCCTGTTCTGTGAAATCCTTTCCCTTTCCCAGGCAGGAGCTGCTCCCTGGTCTATGAGTGGCTATGGCACCCTATGTCATTTGACGTACTGTGTTTTTGTTGTTTATACTTTGTCTTCATGTATTCAAGAGAATATATAAAACTAAGAACAATATCTTATATTTATTTATACGATGGTAACCGCCATGCCCAGGATTATAACATGCAGTCAGAAATGTGTCCAAATGAGTGGGTAAATATAGGGTATTCTGATGTACTTGGCATAGAAGTAAAAGCAGTCTTCTGCTCTGCACAAGAAAGACTATGGAAATAAGATCTCTCTATATAGATATCTATATCTATCTCTCTATATAAATCTATACATATGCACACACATATACATATATATATATCTTATAAACCTTCATTTTCTTTTACTTTCTAAAACATCAAATGCTTATAGTCATTTTATATTTTAATCACACTTTATATAGATTCCATTCAGTTTCAGCTTGCCTAAGCTGCTCTTACTTTTCTTCCCCAATATTCAACCCCAGTGAAAATCACACATTGTCTTCTATGGTTCTCAACTCTTCCATCACAGATTCCGTCTTGTGAGAATACCTAGTTCACATCTTTTCAAACTACTCTTTGAAACTCTACACACACACACACACACACACGCCACTATATATTTAATTTTCATTATCATTTTTATCTTATGTGAATGGGTATTTTGCTGGCATATATGTCTCTCTCTCTTTATACACACTCTCACACACACACATAAATGTATATGTATATACATATATACATATACATATACATACATATATGTGTGTGTATGCGTGTATGTATATATATATATATATATAATTTTGTCTTACGTGAATGAGTTTTTCACTTGCATGTAGATTTACCACGTACATGTCTGTTGCCTGAGGAGGCAAGAAGTGAGTGTTGGATCCCCCAGGACTAGAGCTCCAGGTGATAGAGATCCTCTGTGCGGGTGCTGCAATCAAATGCAGGTCCTCTTGTAGAGCCACAGATGTTCTCAACTGCTGAACCACCTCTCCAAACTCTGATTTGTGAATTTATATTTATATTACTAAATAAATTCTGACCCCATTCCTTCACTTAACTGGTAGGAGGGTTAAATTAGCACTTGGATTCTGGAAACAGATGGCCTGAATGTAAAACATGGACTCTTAATGTGGCTATGTGGTCACTTCAAGCTCCTTGACTTTGTTTTGTTACCTGCAGCATTGAGGTAACAATTATCCCTTCTGTGGTGAGTACAATTGTTAATGAATGTAAAGTGCAGAGGACTTTTGTTAGTAAGAGCCAGTTCTGTACAAATGGTAGTGATCGCCACTGAACCACTTCTAAACTGTATTTTTAAATTTTCTGTGATAAATGTTAATTTCCAGCATTGACACATAATGTGAACTGAAATATGTGTCTTTCAGTCAACTGATGCTTTATACAATGACATGTACAATAGAAGTAACTCTACTCTAAAGGTATAATATGAGTTACACCTTTTCTTTATAAAAGCGCTGAGCAACCATGTTCTTTCTGCCTACTGTGCTGCTGCCTTATTAAATGCCTTATTGCACTGCAATAGATTTCTTTTTGGGTCTATCTTGCCCATCAGTTTTTTTTTTCCCCCTTCCTGTTTATTTTCTTCTGTCATGGCCTTAGAACTTCCTTTCAGAGCTTAAAACCTCTTCTTACACCTATAAGATTCTGATGTTGACAGTCCTTCACCCTAAACTCATAAACATTTCGCAGCCTATTGTTTGTACCTTAATTAATATGCACGTTATAACTTTTAATTTGCTGCTGGTTTCTTTGCGTACATGTAACTATTGACATTTCTTTATAATTTCTATAATTACTTTGCACATAATATAGTGTTTATTTTGCTTCTTAACCATTCCCCCTTCTTCCAGTTGAGGGGCAGAGATGCATATGCTTACTCCACATGCTTTATATGGAGCCACTTCCGCCCTCCCTGCCTTGGTGGTAGACACAGGCATGCTGTGCTTGTTTAACACTGGGAACAGTGGTTCCTCTTGGATACAATAGTTCATGGTCAGAGCCAGTGTGTACTCAGGCTGAAGTTCTGAATCAGAGCTGTTGGCAAAAGAAAGCTAGTGTTTATATTGGGATAGATAAGAGGCTGGAACCTAAGCCTGGAGCTGCTGAAAGTCACCTTGCTGCCAAGAAAGGAGAGACTGCCTGAGAACTGAGACCATACCAAGGAAGCAGAGCTGCAAGAGAGAAAGCAACTCCAAGGCCTGATGAAATGTGCCTGGATCTTGTCCCTGGCAGCTTAGCTTTGTGAGCCATTAAATTATCTTTTCACTTCAATTGGATTGTCGTTTGCAACCAAAGACACCTAATTAATTTAACTTAGAGAATACAGAACAGTTATATTTGAGATGAGAATGCCTCCTTGAGCAGTGGGAAGGAGCAAAGATTGGAAGAGATTGAAGATAGAAGAGAAATGGGCCAAAGCAAGGCAGAGGGGCAATTTAAATTCCATCTATATGCTGATGAGCCTCAGATGTGTGTCCACTCCAGATCTCTTGTCTGAACTCCAGACTCTTATATCAAATTACTTATGTCACTTTCTGTGTGGATGGCTCCAAGGAGGCCTATCCACAGCTCTAGAGTTAAACACTGACTCAGACGCAACTTCTTCCTCTTATTAGCTGTTTGACTTTGACCAAGATTCCTAAACTCTAGATGGCTTCTTTGTTTTTAATCTATATCATAGAACAGGTGGTTGTTTCTATTTTTTGGAATAATTAAGAAGACTTCAGGAATCAGCACCCATAAAATTTTGGCCAATAAAATTTCTAAGTTTTGAATTAATTTCTAAAATGTTACACTTTACTCAATATTCAAAATACTCTTCTCAGTATTTCCTTCCTTAGTTTCCGCTATCAGAGTCAGGGTTGTCAATCTCAAGTCAATTTCAGGAAGATGGGTGTTACTGAATAGTACAGGCTAAATGCCTGAAATAGTAGGAGAAAAAACATTTAGTCTCGCCATGAAGATGGGAATTTTTTAAATGTAAAGTCAAAATTAGCAGGCTATATGATAGCAGGTTGATAGAAAACAAAGAAGATCACTGAGGTACAATCAGGACAATGCTGTCAACTACTGCTGTATGAAGACATCACTTAACTGCTAACCATTTCTCAAATATTGGATATTTTAGCAATATCCCAATACATAGGAAATCTCAAATGTACCTCCCAATATAGGGTAGTATAACGATAAGGTAGACAACTTTAAAAGGCTCTTTATATCTGTTAAAAAAAAAAAGAACAAGAAAATAGAAAGGAGGAGAGAGAATGCACTGTATAGAAGCTTCTCTTTGGGATCTAGTTACCATGGAAGGCTTCTGTGATAACTTTTAAGTAGAAACTAAAAACAAATTAGGTATAGATAAGCTTCTCTGAGAAAAGACCATTCTGGGAAGACAGATGGACATGTGAGTAGGTTCTATGACAGTGAGAAAGAATAAAGATCACGGCCTGGCTCACCAGAACATGGCGAGTAAGACAGATGAAAGAGGTTAGAAGGCAAGTGGGTAGGGCAAATTATTCAGACCAATTTAAAGATTATTTTCCCCAAGCTAATTGAAACTCCATGCTGTGTCTTTCATCAGAGAAGTGACTATGCCATTCAGACTGCTGTATTGCTACTTATCTCTGTAATATTCACAATGGCTGTGATATGGATCTAGTTTAGATATTCATCAGTAGACGAAAGGATGGAAAAAGTGAGGTACACGCACAATGGAATTTTACTTAGCCACGAAGAAGAATGAAACAATGGCATGTGGAAGAAAATGGATGGAACTGGAGATCTTTATATCAGAAAGAAAATCTCTCTCATACCCAGAGTTTAGATTTAGGCCAGTAAATTGTCTCAGACATTTGTTACCAAGCCTGACAACCTGACTTCAATCTCCAGGACACATGCATTATAAAGAGTAAACTGATTGCTACAAATTGTTCTTCGAACTCCACACATGTGCTGTGGCACATATATGTACTACCTCTTTCTCTCACACACAGAGACACAGAGAGAGAGACAGAGAGGGAGGGGGAAATAAATAAATATAAAAAAGAATTTATATTTATACACATACATGTAGACACATAGGATGTGAAAATAGGAGAGAAAATATGAGGAGGCAGATATCTAAGGTAAGGACGTTACCTTCACTAACAAAAGAAGTTAGTGAAGAGAAAGAAAAAAATATTTCTTTTTCTCATAAGAAGAATCTAGATTTAGTTACGCTACCACACACACACGCACACATGCACACACGCACACACGCACACACGCACACACGCACGCACACACACACACACACACCACACCAAGAAAGAAGACTATTTAGGGAAAGAAAGAAAGGCAGCAGTATTATGTATGTGTGAATGCATGTGTGTATGTATATAAAGAGGCTAGTGATGAATGAGAAGGAGAGTAATTGAACCTCTGTAGGTGCAGCATACGTGACAGCAAATTCACAAGTTAGGAAGATAATGGTAGCAAAAGATAACTTTTTCTACTGCTGCCGTTGGATAGGTAAGATGAAAAGCTTTGCCTCTGATCTTTCTTCCACCTCTGCATCTGACCTACTAACAAAGTCTGCCAATCAGCCTGCAAATTGTATGTTGAATTTATTATAATTTTAAGCACAGCACCCGGTAAAAGTTTTACCAGTCTATCATCATGAGCTAATGAGACCAACTTTAGTTTCCTTTCTTTCTCATTCCTGGATTGATTTTTCTTGTTAATTTTCACAGTGTCTGTTTTCCACATATGTTGACATTATGATTTAGAGAGGCCTTAAAGATGTACCTAAATTAAAATGGGTAGTAAATGTATCGCTGGTAACCGTGGCTAACATCTGTTTCAAATCAGAGTTGTTGGGTTGCCAGTAGGGTAACAGAATAAATGAAAGTATTTGACATGGAAGAGTAAGAAAAAAGGGGATTGGTGCTTTTCATATTATCTTAGTATTTTCAAGATATGATGATCTTTAATATCATCACAGGTAGACAATCGGCCTGTTTAAGATTTGAAAAGTATGGACAACCACAGCTCCATTCTCAGCTCTGATGATTTCTCAACTTCCTTAAAGGCTATTTCACTCTTTCACCATCCTCCAGGACTTTTCTACTTATCTATCTATCTATCTATCTATCTATCTATCTATCTATCTATCTATCATTTATTGAGATAGGGCCTCACTGTGTAGCCTCAGTTGATCTAGAACTCACTATGTTGATCAAGATGGCTTTAAACTCACAAAGATCTTCCTGCCTTTGCCTCCAGAGTGCTGGGATTATATGTCTGTGCCTCCTCTGCCTCCTACAGACTCTTAGGCACACTTGCTCCCATCACTCTCAGAACACAGCAGGGCTTATTGCTTGTCAAGGAATTTGAAGCGATGTGATCTTTCTCAGCCTCCCAACCTCTGACCTACACACTTCAAAGGCACATACTCCTCACAATTTTTCAGTACGAAAGCAACAACTTTCCCACATCAAAACCATGTCTCAAACTAACACCGATTGACTCTGAGAGTTTTATCTTTTATACATTCACTTCTTTTTCTATATTAGTTTTTTCTTTCTGTTTCTCCTCCTGGCTTATAATCATATTCAATTTTCTACACATCTAAAAGCAAACAAAATCTGCAAAAGCAGTTACCTTTCCAGGATAGCTTTCTCTCCTTTCCTCAGCACATATAAGTGTGCATAGTGTGTGTCCTTACAAGCATATGTATGTGTGTGGAAAACTTTACCTCCTCAGCTCCAAGTTTTCTCACAATCTTGTGCAGTCTACCTCTTCCTCCATGCTGCTGCTTTAAAAAGGAGGCAGATACTGGAGTGTGATCACCTGTTGGGATGGGTACTGAAACAGGAAAGGGATACTGGAAGGTTGTTATCAGTTGGGATGGTTACTGCAGCAGGTTAGGACTACTGTGAGATGACATAGTCATCGAGAGTCCACCTCAATTCATACACCGTTGGGAACTGCAGTTCTAACAGAATGTTAGCAGCTAATGTGTCAAAGAATAGTTTTATATAGAAGATGTGGCCAGATGAGGCAAAATATACTCACAAACTTCCCTCAGATAACTGTCTGACCCTAAGAACTACCTACATTAGAAAATCCTAAGAAAATCAACAGAATGCAACAGTTAGAAGGCCAAAAGACAGATAGAAGATTGCGATTGTCCTTTTTGGTCATGGGTGATACTTAAATTTAAATTTTATTTTGCTATCCAGTTTTCTCTTCACAAGTTAATTAAATAGCACTGGTAAGTCTCTTGCTCTAAATACCACGATCAAATATTTTCCATCAAGCTACTTCATGTGAAAACAGCTTTCATTGATTACAGCTGAAGGTTTGGGTGTGAAACAAATGAATTCTTACCTTAAAAACAAGTTCTCCTACCAGTCCATTCCACGTCCCATCTTCTTGTGGGCTTCCATATTTGTGGTCTGGTGCAACGTAAATTTCATAGTTAAAGCCCAGGTAGTTAGACAGGGCATCCAAAACATCAATGGAGAAGCCCTGGTATTTCTTCGGCTTTCCCAAGACATTTTCAGAGACCATTACAAAAGGCTCCTCCTACATGAAAAAAAAAAAAAAAAACCCTTATTGTCAATCAACATTGCTTCCTTAAATCAACAGTCTATTCTTTAAAGAGTCTAGCTGAGAAAGTCTAAACACCATTTCATGCTTTGAAACAAATTAACTTGGGAATAAGGTTTATGCGTTATTGATGCATCATGTTATTGAACTGTATTAATCACCCAGCTTCTTGTCATCTCTTACTTCATCATTGTCAGATCAAATCTGAGATGGATGTAACTAAACTTTCCAAGAGCATAATTTTCTGTTTTCTGCTATGGGGACAACTTAAGAGTCATCAACAACACAATTGATTTTAAGAAGCTATGGTTTTACTGTCTCTGTTAGACATTTTGTCTACTTATGTAAAAATAGATAGCAAAAATTTAAAACATGTGCAACTCTGAAAATAGCCAATATTCAAAATATATATAGTTTAAGTAAAATTTAGAATATCACACATACTAGAAGTTAGTTGGCAAGTACTTTTATGGTTTTGATATGAACATATTTCATTACAAAAACAGCTCCTCCACTATGAATAGTATAAGAAAACCATCCTTTTAGTGAACCATTTAGCAAATTTGATAAACTGGTTTCATATCCTCTTTCATCTTTTACCGTGCTTGTCTTTTTAGTTCTATGTAATTCGCTAGAGCTCTGGTTCACATGTTCAGAGTGTTGGGATTACAGGCATGAGTCACTCCTCACAGTCTATGTAGTGCTGGGAACCCAGTTTAGGGCTTCAGGCCTGTTATACGAGTAGTCTCTCCTCAGTCTCAGTTTGCTCCTGGCAAAGCTAACGCACAGGTAGCTTTCATTTTTATAACAGGTGCTTAGGGTGCAGTTGTTTGGAAACACACAGGTAGATGACAGAAAATTCAATAGTTTATTACTTAATTCCTGAAACTTTTGCAGAAATAATTCAGACATATTAATATTTTCAGATAAGCATTGTTAGTATAAATAGTCCTTGCAGCACTTGGGACAGACCAAAATCTTTTCTTGGGTTGAAGCCAATATATACAAAGATTTCTTCTTTGAATCATTTTTTCATAGAAGCATACAAAGTCGCTATCTTTGATATGCACAAAAAAATTTGGCTTTTGGCCTTTTCTTGAAGACACAAGTGAGCACCCTGTAAATTCCTGCCCCCGTTTTGCAAGTACTCTCCATCAAAAGACTCAGCTGTTCCCCTTAAAATTATCTTGAGAAACATGCTTTAATTCTCAGGGTCAGAAAGCTTCATTTAAAATGTTGAAAATAATCTCAGAAGCTATTGTATACCCAGAAAATCAGTACAGACTTTGGTGTTCCCTCCTAGCAACATGGATACCTCAGCATTTGTGCTGTCTTTGCCGTCGTGGTTACAGAAATTACTCATGTTTTTCTCTGAAAAAGTTTTTCTGTCTTTCCGTTTTGAACAATACATTGTCCTACTGTCAAATCCATCAGTAAATGGAGTATAAGAGTAAATGACTATTAAGTGTCCCCGTTTTTTTTCTTTTTTTAATAATTACAATTCTCTCCCATGTTTAGTTCTACTGAGAATAAGCACAATCTATAATTCTACGTAATGCCCAGTGAGTACGGAATGTAATGCATTCAGGTAATGCATTATAAGCCATGTGATGTGTTCACCACTTCTCGTTGTCTTTCCTGTAACTTTCTAGCAGCATTGAGCATAATATGCCCAGTGCCCTGGGAATGAGCCCATATGCTACAGAGATATATAAGACAGAGTGCTGTATCCCCGACACTGGAGCTGTTGTACCAGACTAGGATTGTCTTTTTTGGGGTTTCATAATACATTAAAAAAAGAGACATTACAAATGACACCTAGAAATCTGGATCATAAAGTCATACTTTTTAAGGCTACATTCTACCAAACTAGAAAATTTAGAAGAAATTAACACATTTCTCTATGTATATGACCTATCAATCAATGTTAGATGAATGTGAAGTAAATAATTTAAATAGACCCATAACATCTAATGAAATAAGAGCAGTAATTTAAAGTCTCCCAACTAATAAAAGCCTACAGCAAATGGACTCAGTGCACAGTTCTAACAGATCTTCAAAGAAGAGCTAACAGTGCTTCTCAAATTATTCCAGAAAAGAAAAGTGGGAGGAACATTCTAAATTGTATTTCTGAAACTAGTCTTACTCTGATACTGAAACTAGACAAAAACTCAACAAACTAAAGTTATGAGCCAATATCTCTGGTAAATATGGAAAACAAAACAAAACAAAAATCTCAATACCATACTACTTATAAACTAAAGTCACGAACACATCAAAAAGTTTATCCAGCATTATCAAGCTGGCTTTATCCCAGAGATATAGGTATGGTTCAACATAAATAAATCAATGAACATAATCTACCACATAAACAGACCAAAAGACAAAAACACAAACAAACAAACAAACAAAAAAAAACACATGAATGATCTCATCAGATCCAGAAAAAGCCTTTGACAAAATCCAACTCATCTTCATGCTAAAATTCCTAGAGAGACTAAGGATACAAGAAATATATCTCAACATACTAAATTCAATTTGTGATAAGTTCACAGCCAACATCGGGTAAATGGAGGAAAACTGAGCATGTCTACTAAAACCAAGAACAGGACAAGGATGTCCACTCGTGCCATTCCTGATTAGTGTAGTTTGTGGAGTCCTTAGTAGACCAATAAGACAACTGAAGGAGACCAAGGGGACACAAAGAGGAAAGAAGTCAAAGTATCTTTATTCACAATGCTATGATTTCATACATAAATGGCACTAAAGACTCCACCAGGAAACTTCTACAGCTGATAAATACATAGTCAACATACCAGAATCAGTAGACTTCCTATATACAAAGGACAAACATAATGAGAAAGAAACCAAGGAAACAATACTGTATACGTAGACTCAAAACAACAACAAAAACATCTTGGAACTAATCTGAGTATCTGAAAGATTTAAACAGCAAAAAAAAAAAAAAAAAAAAAAAAATGACAATGAAAACTACATTGAAGAAGATATCAGAAAAGAAAAAACTCTCTCATGCTCATGTCATGTCTCATGCTCAGGATTAAAACTGTGAAAACAGTGATCCTACCAAAAGCAATGGAGACATTTTAAACCATTTCTTTGAACATGCCAACAAACTTTTTTTTCACAGAAATTATAAAACATTCTTAAACTTCATCTAGAAAAATAAAAACCCAGAATAGCTGAAGCAGTCCAGAATTTCCTGTCACTACAGAGCTATGGTAATACAAGAAGCATGATACTAGAATAAAAACAGGCCCACACATCCACAAACACTTGCTTTGTGTGTTTTTTTTTTATCTACAAAGATGCCAAAAATAACACTGTAGAAGAGACCATATCTTCAACATTTTTTTTTTCTAGTCAAACTGGATAACTGTGTGTAGAAAAATGAAATTAGACACAAATCTTTTATCCTGAACAAAATTCATACCCAAATGAATTAGAGTCCTCAACATAAGACTTAATACCCTAAATCTGACAGTGAAGAACTTAGGGAATATGGTTGAACTTTATAGGCACACGATAGGACTTTCTGAGCAGGACCCTGGTTGTGTAGGCACTGAGACCAACAACTGACAAATGGAAGCACCACATCAAGTGGCTTCCACACAGCAAAGAGCACCATCATGTGAGTGAGAAGGCAGCCCAAGGATGGGAAAAAAAAAAAACACTTACAAGTTGTTCATCTGAATGCTGGTATCTAAAATACAGAACATATCAAAAAAAGTAAATAAATAACTGAATTTTAAGATACGGCATGTAACAAAACAGAGGACTTGACAAAAAAGTGAAACACAAATGGCCGAGGAAACAGTTTAAAATATTCAGCAAAAATAAATAATAGACGATGATGGATGATACAGAGAATATTGAATCATCTTTCCAGTCCTGGTAGGAGTAGGAGTACATACTGATCCCGCCACTATGGAGGATCTCAAACAGTGAGAATAGGTCTACAACAAGATCTAGCTACACCATTCATGCTTGGGCATATACCCAAAGGACTCTCTATATGACCATAGAGATAATGCTTGTCCATGTTCATTGCTTTCTGCTGACAGATAGGATATGGAAACAGCCTATATGTCCTTCATCTGATGGATTAACAGATAATGGAAATGTAGCACAATTTATACATGGAGTCTAAGTCAACATTTAAGAAAAATGACCTAGCCAAGAAGTGGTAGTGCATACCTTTAATCCTAGCACTGTGGAGGCAGAGGCAGGCAGATCTTTGTGAGTTCTAGCCTAGCCTGGTCTACAGAATGAGTTTCAGGACAGCCAGAGTTACAACAGAGAAACTCTGTCTCAAAAAACCAAAAAAAAGAAAAAAGAAAAAAAAAAAGAAAAGAAAAAGTAATATACTGTAAAACACAGTTCTTAATAATTTATTCAGTAATTTATAATTAATGATTACAGATAACAATGTCCTAATGCATACTTGATATAAAGTACCAACTATCCTTCTTCCGTTCTGCTGATAACTTTTTCGAGCAATTGTTTAACATATTTATTTGCTAATTTATTTTCTTCCTTACATTTTTCTGTCTTGTATTAACCATAGACTCTTTACTCACACAGTATAATCTGAATACAATTTCCCCTCCCTCTACTTCTCAAACCTCCTCCTCAACTCTTCTCTCATCTGGATCCATTCCCTTTCTAGCTCTCATTAGAAAAGAACAGGCTTCTAAGAGATGACAACAAAACATCTGATAAAACAAAAACCATCATACTGAAGTTGGACAAGCCAAGCCGTCAGAAAAACCAAGGATCCCCAGATAAGGCATAAGAATCAGAGACCCATTCATTACATATTCAGGGGTTCCATAAAAGTATTAATTGAACACCACTATAGTATATATGCAGAGGGCTGGGTACAGACCTACAGGTGTAGGTCCTTTGATTGCTGCTTCAGGCTCTGAGACTTGCTAAGTTGTTTTAGAGCCCTTTTCCTCCTGGTGTCCTCAGGCCCCTCTGACTCTTAAACTCCCGTTGCCTCCTTTTTTGAAGGGTTCCCTGGACTCTGAGGGGAGGAATTGATGGAGATGTCTTGTTTAGAGCTGTATGTTCCAAGGTTTCTCTCTCTCTCGGTGTGTGTGTGTAGTGTCTGGCTGTAGTTCTCTATATTTGTTCCCATGTGCTGCAGGAGGAAGCCTCTCTGACGATGGCTGAACAAATTGCCAATCTATGAGTATAGCAGAACATCATCAGGAGACATTTTGTTGTTACTTTTTTTTAAGGCTGGTGGTATTTGGTTTTATCTTAGGTCTCTGAGATATTATACTCTGGTTCTTTGTCACACAAGCATCATTAGGTATGGTTTCTACTTCATGGAGTAGGCCTTACATCAAATCAGTCATTGGTTGGTTATTCCCACAAGGTTAGTGCCACCATCCCTCTAGCATAATTTTCAGGCAGGACAGATCGTAGATCAAAAGTTTTGTGGTTGGGTTTGTGTTTACTTTTCTCTTTTGGTAGCCTGGAGACTACATTTCCATGTAATAGACACTATAACATGGGGGGGGATAAAAGTTCTATATAGGCACCAGCTCAATTTCTCCAAGCTCAGTGAGTTGTTCGAGTGTTATCTTCAGTAATGGGGTCTTGCTTCCAGTTTCTGGAGAGCAATCTATTGTCTTGGCAACAGCTTTCCAATATGTTGTGATATTTTCTTAGTATGATAAATTTCCTCTTGAAAATAACTTTAACGCCACTTTTTAAGTAAATGCCTGTACAAGTAGTTCTATCTCACAGGTGTGTTTTCAAAATCTGTTTTAGGAGTGGCAACTAAAATTGATTAAAAGTACTGAATAGAAGTGGTTATACTAAGGGTTCTTTTAAGGAGAGCTGATGAATTATTGATGAACATGCCTTTTAAATTTTATACCCTAAATAAACCTTTATTATATCCTATCATTCCTTATCCAGATCAATGTTTTAAAAGCTTTATTCTTAAGCTCCATTACAGATTTGGATCATTATTCATAAATTCTAACTCAGGCCAGTTGTTGTCTGAGAGGACAAGGAGTCAATATATCAGACAGGTAAACACAAGCAGTGAAATTAGATTGAAGGTCTGGAAACTATAATAGAGGAGATACTTATGCTCTGCTGTGGCAATACCTAGCTTGATTGAATCATTTTTATATATGCACCTATTTCCAAAATTTATTCACTCATTGACATAGCCATTTAACATCCATTGAGCTGCTACTGCTTCAAATCATGTACTTAATAGAGCAGGCTGATGTAAGAAGTCATGCATACCACCTTCAAAGAACGATAGCCAAGAGAGGGATGAGTGCTCTGTGCACTAAGATGCAAAGAATGCAAAGCAGAAAGTGGTGCCAAGGGAGCAACAAGGAAAGAAGGTGGGAACTGTCACACAAGAATAATTAGGATTTGCAGGTCAGCAGTTACACATTTTGTTTTTTTAATAGGTGAGAAAACAAAAATAAAAAGTATTAGCTCAAAGTCATAACATAGGTTATAGAGAAAGTAGCATCAAAACCTGTTTTCTTCAACTTCACGTGCCTAGATTTCATCTGTTTCAATGTTGTGCTCAATAAGCCAAGATCATATACTTATGTAAAATTTTAGCACAATTTAAGATAGTATTACTGTAGTTGTTAGGCTGCTGTGGTGGCTCAGCCAAGAAGTCAAGGAGGCATTTTCGTATGTGGAAGTCTTGATAGACCTCAGCAGAGGAAACCACCATCATGGCCAGTACGATATTGGACAGTGGAACCCCGAGCATCTCAGCTCAGGTATTCTTATTGATTCAGAAATTCTCAGGTATTCTACTGATAGCATGTGCCGATCATTAGCAATCAAACATCCACCATATAAATCCAATACCTGCAGACAATACAAAATGCCAAGGCATAGACAGCTCCTCATCCATTGAGCACAGCACACAAAGCAATTATTTTCTACATAACTAAAAGTAAACTTCCACACCAGTTCCCCTTTTCTATATAAGACAAAAATTGCTTTATCTCTACAACACAGTTTGACACTACACCAGCAAAATTATTTACAAGAGGAACAATCATGATGGTTGCTTATACACAGGACCAAATGAAACTAAATTCTATCAAGCTTTTCACAATGTCTGTGGACAGCAGAAAAACATTATCAATGTCCAATTATTTGGAATTCACTCACAATCTTCTGAGCTCCTCCAAAGGGCTTGGATCACTTCTCTGGCTCTAACTTCTGCAGCACACACACACACACACACACACACACACACACACACACACACACACACAAACACACACACACATACACACAGTTTATCCTCCAGGCTCTGGCGGGCTCCCCCTTCCATTGCTGCTGCTGTTCTTGGTGATCATACCTTGGTACTGGCATCTGGGATCCCTTGCTACAACTGGGCAGCACTTTCATCATTAGCTTCTCCTGGGCTCTCTTCATGGTGCAAGGCCTCAACTTGGTTACATGATGCCTTCATATGGGTCTTCAACTACTACCGAGGCAGCACCTTCACCAATGGCCTCTCCTAGCCTCTTACAGTGCCAAGCCTCAGCTGCTCTCCAAAGACCCCTTCATGCCTTCAAAACCACCTGGGTGACTCTTACAGCAGCAAGTTCAGCTACCAGCACTAGATATAAATTTGGCCAGTTCTTGAAGACAGCTTCTGTGTGCTGAGCCTGAGGAAACAATTCCCAGATTTTAAAATAGAGTGTGGTTGGCAGGAAAAATAACAGGTCACCTTGTCTGCAGGAAGGGTTCTCTCGGGTGTGGAGTTCTCATCACCTTCACTAGTATTTGGACTGCTTGTAGTCAAGTTTGCAGGAAAAAAAAAAAACTGTTCAGTTTAATTAAGTGGCTTTTGGCTGCAAGCCTTGGCTTCCACAATAGCAGGGAGTCCTGGGCCAGTGGGAAGAGTCCCTGGTTGAAACATTCTGATGACTTGGGATTCTATTTCACCACTGCTAAGGGGAAATATACAATCCTTTTTATAGTTCTTGAACACAACATCTTGAGCTCACACACAATGCAGCTATCAGAAAACTTGGTTTGTGAAACAGTACACTAGCATCAGCAGTGGGAGGGATGGGAGGAAGCATCGGCTCCATGATCAGGAAAAACAGTTAGAACTTTGTCTTTGCCCGCTCCCAGCTGGATTCTTTATCTTAAGGGCCTCCATTCTGTGGCTTCCACCTCAGAGCTTTCTTCCTCACTTATTTATTAATTTCACAGCCTTTTTTCTTCATTGAGGGCTATTTCATTTCTCTTTCTCCTCTTCTTTCAGGTATCTTCAATTAATACCTTAATCTCTATCCTCTGGTAGCTCCCTTCCCTGAGTGTACTTTGCCAGATTTTGTGAGACCTGGAGTTTCTTTCTCTTCTTCCTTGCCTCCATGTTGGATTAGCTTGTGTGGTGTCCTACCCCATGTTGGTGTGCCATTAGTAGTCGCAGCTGGTATGGTGGCTGAGCAAGGACGACATAGAGGCATTTTCATTGATTCAAACCCTCCCAGACCTCAGCAGAAGGAACCACCATCCTGTCCAGCACCATACTGGATAGTACGGCTAACCCTGAGCACCTGAGCTCAGCTGTTTTTATTGATTCAGAACTCCTTAGGTGCTCTACAGAAACCAACTGTAGATCATGGGCAATCAAACATCCCTCACATAAACCCAACACCTGCAGACAATACAAATCGACAAGACCATGGCAGCCCTTCACCCAACCACCCAACAGTGCACAAAACAATTACTTTATACATAACTAAAAATAAATGTTATAGTGATTCTAGATCCCGAGAGAGGAAAATCAAGAAAAATAAGCCAACAACAATGAAATCTAGATGATAGTCCCTTCAGAGGAAGTCTTTGTTTTAGGCCCACACTATTGCTTCAAATGAATTCTAAACACAGTGTCTAAACAAAAGAATCCAAGACCTGAGTCAAAGGTATGGTGCTTCAGACAGTAGAAACAGCAGGCCTCATGAAGGACCAGAGGATGCTTCAGGGCAGCAGTTAGAATCCCTACATATACATCAGAAGAACTGTGGACCACTGTATTTAAAAAAATAAATGGAAAACATTTTAGTCGCCAGAAAGCTGGAATCTATCTGAAAAGTCAACATAGTTTGGAAAAGGACAGATCAAAATTTGAGAATTAGAAAAGATAACAACCAAATTAAGAACTTGGTGACTGAGTTTATAATACGACTCGAATAAGGCAAAGTAAGAATTAGTGAATTGAAATAGGTCAGAACTAATATCTAGAATGCATCAAGAATGAAATATTCTTTTTAAAAACATCTCAAAGGAGAAACAAAGAGAGTGTTAGATCTTGGAATACTATGATGCAGGTGAAGAACTAGGAACTACCATTTCTTTCTTGTTGGCTGTGTAAACTGTTACAGATATTTTGGGAAATACTTTCACACAGATGGTAGAGAACTGGGACACATATACCAAATAAGATCACCTGCTTTTGGGAATTCCTAGACATACATCTCCTACGAAGATGTTGATTTCTGTGGTTTGGGTGAACACTAGAGGTAGTCTGACCAAATTGTATGTCAAAGAACATCAATAGGAACATTAGAATTGCCATATCTAGAAGTTACCTAAATATCCCAATGCCTACCAACATGGAAAACAGAAATACAGTATGCTGTACTCATACAATAGAATATCAAATAGTTTCAAATGTAAGGAACTGCAACTATACATTAGCATGAATGCATTTTAAAAATGACTTAAGTTAAAAAAAAAACTAAAATGAAAGAGCTTGATCCCATTTATAGAATATCCTCATCCAGGTACATTTACATTATTCAAGAACCCAAACTTTCATTGTGGACACTCCTTAAAGAAGTCAACCCTCTGGTGGTTAAACCTAGGATTCTGGACAGAGAGCAACCAGGAAAATGCAAAAAGGGCAAGTGATTCTTGTAGAAATAACAATTTCTCCCTTTTTGATCTGGGAAGACATTCTTTAATGGATCATGGTCTTTTTCTGAACATACTCTTAGTTACTTTTTCTGCTACTGTGATAAAATACCCAGGCAAAAATCTCCTAAGGGAGGAAGGGTTTATTCTGGCTCATAGCTCACAGTATAGTGAACTAAAGCATAATGTGGGTAAATCAAGCAATAGGAGCTTGAAGGAACCGATTAAGAAGTACAGTCAAGAAGTACAAAGTTAAAAAAAAAATGTTTGTATTCAACTCCCTTTCTCCTTTTTATGATGTTCACAGCCCCAGCCCAGGGAATGATACCACACAGTAGACAGGTCTTTCCACCTCAATTAATCTAATCAATATAAAGCCCTAGAGGAACACCCAGAGGCCTGTCTATCTGGTGATTCTAGGTTTCCTCTAATTAACAACTGAGAGTAACCACAACAATGTATCCTATGCTGTTCATTAAACAAAAACAAGCAATAAATATGTGAAGAGGGGGACAGAAAATAGAGTATTTATAAGCCTGTTACAGTTGCTCCTTTGGTAGAAATCTTCCATGAATACAATAATCTGCAGTTGTGAGAGTAGTGTTGGATGGCTTGGAGCAGGAGCAGATTAACCATCCTTTTGAAGTTGCTTAGATGACTGAAGTTTGAGGCCTGTGCCCATTTAACATATATTTTCAAAGTCTAAGTATGTAGCTCTGGGACTTCTACTATAGGGACAGAGAGGGAAAGAAGAAATCACAAATTCCTGCTGTTAAAATTCATTTTCCAGCAATTACTTTCAAAGCATATTAATAGGACTTGAGTCTAAATTGGTGCAAACCTGTCTGCAATGGAGATGAAAACAAATTGCAGAATCCAGTCTGCTGATCATTTGTGTGACAGCTTCTCTAGGCGTGAGGTCTGCTTCTAAAATAACAGCTTCCAGAGAGTCTCAGCAGTTTATCAACTGAGGACATTAGCTTGGCTATCCATAGACCTGCCTGTAGCAAGGGATGTTGCAGACCTTGAGAATTTTTATATTATCAAAGATTTATTTGCATCACTTGTAACATCATTTGATAATAACTTCATAATTCTGAATTTGTATTCAGTCACTTAAAAATCTCATGCTAATTGCTTAGTTGATTCACAGCACTGCATGTGCCGTGCAGATTTTGTGGTTAATTCCCACTTTAATTGTCGCTAGTGCCAGAGGTTTGTTTTAAGTGTGGCGTTTTTGATAAGTACAATCTGCAAGCTCTCCTGCCAAAGCTTTATCAAGGATTATTAGGAGCCTTCATAATACATGACTTCACAGAATGTCAAGATGGCCCAAACCAGGAACAAGTCACTAAAAATGCCTTAGAATTCTGTTCACACACAACTCAAAGCCATTATAGAGAGAATGAGAATATTTTTTAATGTCTTCTTCTTCCCATAAAACATGCTCTTGGCTGTAGCAAATAAGAGGTGTCTTTATGCATGGTGGGATCTCATGTTTTGCTTAGTGATGATACATTCTACTTTGATATAAACAGAATTAATGACCATCATTCCCCTTGGGAAAAAAAAAACCCATTGTCTCTTATAGAGAATATATGAGTATTTTGTAAGTTCAAAAAGACAGAGATATGGAATTTGTTATTAAAGAGACCAGGATAAGAAATTATGGGTAAGAAAACAATGTAAGGGACAGCTGGGAGGAAGGAGCTACCCCAGAGTTATGACAGGGATATCCCAGCTGCACAGGGAGGAGAAGAGCATATCTAGTGAAGTGTGAAGGAGACATTGTGAAGGGAAGTTTTATAGGAAGATCTGACAAAGGAGTAGCTGCTTCACAAATATGGCACTGAACTTTTTTTTTATTGTTGTTCTACTGATGTATGGAGTCTTTACCTACATGTGAGTATGTTTCTTATATGAGTAACTGTACCTACAGAGCCCAAAGGAGTATATTAGATTCCCTAGACCTGCAGAAACAAAGGTTGTACACTGACATGTGGGTGCTGGAAACTAAATCCAGGTCTCCTTCAAGGGCAGCATTGCTCTTAACCACTGAGCCATCTCTCCAGTCCTGAACTTGAGCTTTATAACATCATTGTTTATATATATATATATATATTTTATCAGACAATAAGATTCAGTTATTAGTGGTAAAGATAAAATAGTATATAGTATTTCTGATTTCTATTTTGTGAACAATTATTTAAATGGATAAAACCCTTTAGGTTGAAGATAAAGCAATCATTGTGCAAAATATTTCTTTTTGAAGATGAAATGCTTGCTTGCTTTCAAAAATGGCATTATTGCCTTAGAATTTAAATGGAGAATGAGAATAAAAAAAGTTCAATTAGATTTTGAAATAAAAGTAGGATTCCATACCTGGCTGTAAAGGGTTTCCTAGGCCCCCAAGGCAATTACAACAGCGTTCAGCTCATTGCTGCTCCAGACAGTCCTCCAGAGCATACATTTGAAAGTACATGGCTGTAGAGAAGGGGGTTATTCCGCCTGTGTTCATCATGTATAGAAACATAGGTTTCTAATGTTGCTTTTAAAATTAAGTGCTGAATAGTAGTTTTGTATGGTGCACTTTTTCCATCCTATTGCTAAATTAGCACTGAGTAGGTTTCCAGGCACCTTCCCACATGCAGAGTTGACTGAAGAGTTTGTAAAGGCCATCGGGGCAGATAACTTTGAGAATGCCATTATCTAAAAAAAGAGTGAACAAGAGACCATTCTGAGAGCCAGTACCCTGCTGCTGTACAGAAGCTGCAAGGCTCATCTGCAAAGAACTTGACAGTGTTTGGCTCCAGAATCTAGCTGATGAGGCCATATTCTCATTATGATATTGTAAAGAAAATCTAACAATCAAAATTTATGATGAGGCAGTTCCTGTCAGAATACAGAAGCACTTGATGAACATAAATTGTGGCTAATTAAATAATAAATACACCAAAAATACATGCAAGTATTAAAATCAAGAGCCAAGTAAAAATTTTAAAGTATCTTGGGGTCAGTGGTATCTCTAATCAAATCAATTAAAGTTATTGGAAACCACAAAATTTCAATTATTTGCTTAATCATTCAACTGAGTGCTAACTTCAAACATAAGCTAATAATAAATGGTAAATAAATAACAGTAAACAATAAATAAACCAGTAACTCTTTTCTTATAAGTCTACACAATGCTGAAAGGGCACAAAATAGTAAAAAAAAAAAAAACAAACTTTCTGTAGATTATATACAACACACATACACATGTTATTTTATATAGTGTTTTGGTATGCTTTCTAATACTGTAAATAGGACTACAGCCAAAAGAAATGCAGAGAAGTAAAAGGCATTTTTAGATTATACATTCCAATCACAGCCTATTATTAAAGCAATTCAGGACAGGAACTCAAGACAGAAACCTGGAGGCAGGAACTGAAGAAAAGACCACAGAGGGTGCTACTTACTGGCCTGTTCCCTATGGCTTGTTCAGCTTGCTGTTTTAATAACTCAGGTCCACCTACCCAGGGAGTGGCACCACCTACAGGGGGCTGTTATAATCCCCATGAATCATTCATCAAGATTCCTCCATCAGATTGGCCTGTAAATGCCCACAGATTTGCCCACAGGCCAATCTGATGGAGGCAGTTCCTCAGCTGAGGCTCCCTTTTCTGAGACAACTCCATCTTATGTCCAGTTGATGGAAAGGAAAGGAAAGGAAAGGAAAGGAAAGGAAAGGAAAGGAAAGGAAAGGAAAGGAAAGGAAAGGGAAAGGAAAGGGAAAGGAAAAGAAAGGAAAGGAAAGGAAAGGAAAGGAAAGGAAAGGAAAGGAAAGGAAAGGAAAGGAAAGGAAAGGAAAGGAAAGGAAAGGAAAGGAAAAAGGAAAGGAAAGGAAAGGAAAGGAAAGGAAAGGAAAGGGAAAGGAAAGGAAAGGAAAGGAAAGGAAAGGAAAGGAAAGGAAAGGAAAGGAAAGGAAAGGAAAGGAAAGGAAAGGAAAGGAAAGGAAAGGAAAGGAAAGGAAAGGAAAGGAAAGGAAAGGAAAGGAAAGGAAAGAAAGGAAAGGAAAGGAAAGGAAAGGAAAGGAAAGGGAAGGGAAGGGAAGGGAAGGGAAGGGAAGGGAAGGGAAGGGAAGGGAAGGGAAGGGAAGGGAAGGGAAGGAAGGAAGGAAGGAAGGGAAGGGAAGGGAAGGGAAGGGAAGGGAAGGGAAGGGAAGGGAAGGGAAGGGAAGGGAAGGGAAGGGAAGGGAAGGGAAGGGAAGGGAAGGGAAGGGAAGGGAAGGGAAGGGAAGGGAAGGGAAGGGAAGGGAAGGGAAGGGGAAGGAAAGGAAAGGAAAGGAAAGGAAAGGAAAGGAAAGGAAAGGAAAGGAAAGGAAAGGAAAGGAAAGGAAAGGAAAGGAAAGGAAAACTAGCAAAAACAACAAACCAATCAGCACATATGGTGATGAGCACTGAGAAGGACAACTGAATATTCGGCAAGGCATGCATGAGAATGGGCTCTAAGAGAATCTACAGACACAGCTTTGACCACAGAAGATGAATGCATATAGTCTGGGTGTGAGTTTCTATGATCCTTTGAGAGAAGAGACACTGTGTTTGGAGCATACCTCATAAACGCCATATGTCTGTGTAGGGCAAAGCTTGAAACAGAGTCTTTGGCCATTGTGATGAATTTAATTAAGTCTTTCTTCAACAGAGATGAAAAGCACGGAGATATAAAGCCAATTGTCTCTGAGCAGAGGAGGGACATGGTGTGATAGCTTTTAACAATTAGCCACACTGTGGACGTTTATTATTCAAAATTGACCAGGAGAAGCAAGAGAAGAATCTACTAGATCAATCATGACTTGGCAGTGAATGGGTTTGATGAGATATAACCAAATTCTAGGTATGTTTTGGAGGTAGAACTGCTGAAACTGGCAATTTTGGGTGGAATTTTAAGTGCTTAAAGAGAATTTACCACCCCAGGCTCCTAGATAACAACCAGAAAGGCTCAGTGTTGCAAAGAGGAAGGGCTTCTGAGAGTCTCCATCATCGCTCTGTATTTAGTGTGTGTCGTGTGATTCTATTAGAGGAACTAAAGTTTCAATCAATAAAGAAGAATCCTCAAGGTCAATGTTCAATACAGAATCAAAGACTGTTTTGTAAAGACCTTCCACACTGAATAGAAAATACACATTCAGAGTTAATAGCAGGAAGGAAGAAAATATGTACTTGTAGGAAATTCTGACACAATCACTACTTATAATCATTTAAAAGAGACGTGATATCTATTAGAAAAAATAACAGCCATTAAAAATCATCATACTATTTGGAGCTTTGATATTGAAAGGACAAAGTTTAGTAGTGAATGTTGACAATGAACTATTTACCTCTGTTCTTGTAAAACACCTTTGGGAAATTCAATTTAGAATAAGAAAAACCATTTTATTTATCATTTATCAGATTGGCAAGCATGAAGTGAATGTTGATTTAGCAGCTTGTGAGGCAGGCACTTCTCAGATACTACTTAGGAGAATGCAGGTCAAAGCTGGGTATTGGCTCAGGCCTGTGATTCCTGCACTTGGGAGGCGGAGACAGGAGGATAACCATGAGCTTGAGGCCAGTCTCTTACAGTGAGATTTTGTTCCTCTGTCAGATAGCTCCAAAATATGAAGGTAAGGCTTTCCATAACACAAATTTACAATCAAATTTACCCCCAAATGCACTTAGTTTGGCTGTAATTCCACACCACAGGAAAAGAATCCCCAAATAAGCTTAAGATTGTATCTGAAAAATAACTCACTTTAAGTTTCCCGGGAGTGGAACGGTACGGTCCTAAGGGTAAGAGACTTTAGGGAAGTCTGTTGTGTGACTATTTTTCCATTCAGTGCCTCCAAAGCCCTCACACAGTCATCTGTTCAGAGTTGGGCTGCAGGTCATTTTTATGAAAAAAATGAGAATCTCAGTTTCAACATTATTTGTTTCTCTTTGTCTGACAAGAGATTTAAAATATGGCAATAAAATTACTTCTGATTGAATCCCAACACAGTTTGATGAATGAAAAATAAAAATGTCAAGGTATGGTAGTTACAGTGCAAGCAATTAAATGCAGTCCTGTGGATAAGGTAATGGATATTTGAATCAGCTATAAAATTTATTCATTAATTAGCTGAGATACCATGGCTCACAACTTTTAGATGAAAGTCATCTAGTTACATTATAAATTTAATGTGTATATTGTTAAAGGGGAAGAAAATATTCAAACTACCCCATAGCATTGTGAATGCTTTAAAATGTAATAAGCAATAATATTGTAAATAATAATACTCAATTTGGCTTTTTTTCAAAATGGACCTTTAGTACTTGATAGTGCCACAGCATCTGTTCCTACTACTTCACAGACCTGTTGGTTTAATGCCATCTGTATGAAGGACAGCTGCAGCCATGTCTACGTTGGCAGTGTGAACTGGCCACGGAGGTGGGCTATCAGAGTAAACAGTCCATGAGATGGCTGGGAGCACTCTGTCCCAGGTATGTAGCAGAAGCTCTTAGATGTGATTGGGAATTTGGGAGAATGAAGAGCACTGTCTGCTCACTGCTATTGTGCAGAGAATAAAGCTTTGGGAAGCTACCTGATGCATCAGTTTTTTAATGCTGTAAAATAGAGCTAAAATTAAATGCCACTTTTTCAGAGATGATTAATGGACAGCCTGGTCAAATTCAAAGCTTTTTGATTATATAAAGCTTTATAAATGGAACTACTCCATCAGTAGGCAAAGTACAACTAAAATATGTCAAGATGGATAGTATGTAATTTCTGCACAGGACTCTGTTAATTAGGAAATACACCACCGTCTATGTCAGGAATCTTGCTCCAATGAAAGAATGCAAAGATTTAAAAAAAGAATATCGTCACTCTTGTTACTATATCACCTATTCAGTTATCAGCATCCTCTTGTGTCTTTATTGCTGTTACAAATGAGAGGGCTAGAATTTGAAGACAGAGTAGATAATGTATTTGAATTAACAGAGCTAGAGAGGAGACTTCAAATTTAAACCGATTGTGTCTGATGCTAAAATCTGAATACTCACCCACCCATTAATTTAAACTGTCTTCATCAACAATTGTGAGTATACACACCTACCTGACATGGAAACAGGGTGGAAGAACTTGGCATAGTCTTTTAACAAATGGTAGAATTAGATTCCCTACTCTGTACCTTTCTCAAAACAAGTTTAAAATACTGTCTGTATTTCTTCATCTTTCGAAGCACACTTCAAATTTAGTTAGTAGTTTGGGAATAAAGACAACTTTACAGCGAAGTCATTTGAAATCTTGTCTGAACTTTCCTCATCTAGCTGGAGTGGAAGCTCTGCTGTGACCCTCCTCTAAGAGTCCTTGCTATTCCTGGGCAGACAACCCTCTGCAGCTGTAACTACACTTATCCTTTTTGGTTAAGACACACTCTCAGTGTTTATTTAATTTGGGGTATCTGCAAGTTTCTGGTCACTGAGAGGTTCTACTTGCATGATGTAGAAGCAATGCCTGTCTTTCCCCCTTGCTCATGTGTGCATATCAGTGTCAGTTGACTTGAAGACCCTTAAGCATTGGCTGAACTGGATAGAGGAAAAGCTTCCCTGAGTACAGACAGCCTTTATCCTAAAAGGAGTCTGAATGGGATGAAGTAGATGGTAATTTTGCCAAGCCCATTCTAGATACTTTGCAGAAACTACTCTGACTCTGGCAGCTGCTGGTCTGCCTGATCTGAAGACTTTCAGGGAAAGGTGACAGGTTTTCTATTTCTGGTGTGGTGAATGCCTCTTCCTTTTGATTCCATTATCAAACACAGTGGGAACCTTAAAAGGGAAGCTGTCCTGCACAAAGGGCAGAAACAGCAGAGTGGAAGCTGGATATTTAAAAGCCAAAAACAAATTTGTAGGGATTAACAGGAGAAAAAAAAAAAAAAAGATGTGCAGACTCCTGAACTTAAAGCTGCAAAGATAATATTCTCTTTCCAAAATGAAAAACACATAAATAATATTACTAGAAATATCATCAATATCATTAATATGCTACATAAAACAAAAATGTCTTTGCTACTCTTATGAGGAATAAAGTAGAAATGGACTCAGAATTGAATTAATTATGGGAGTCACATCTTAGGAAGTTAGGGGAAGGTTCTTATAATTTACTGGACAATCTAAGGAAGTATGGCATCCTGCCAGTCATTGCTGTGCCTTATTGCATAATCAGCTCCAATACCCGGCCTCAAGCTAGCCTAATGTGTACTGGGCTGTTAGATTATTTATCAGATAAAGTAAGTGTCTTAAAATTGATGAAATAAATGACAATGGGTCCCCTTTGTTCCTGCATTCCTTGAAATATATTGTAAAAATGCCTCCAAATGTGGCAGTACATATATTGAAGCACATCTTAGTTCTTCATACTGCTGATCAAAATCATTCTAAAAATAAGAAGAGACTCACAAAACAAAGGTGGGATACATTTCAAGCTGCCTTTTTTATCTTGATAGATGATTATTTTTCCATTCTTCTTGACTTTTAAATAAGTCAAAGTCTTGGCTTTTAAATGCTAATTGGTTGCTTCTTTATCTCCCTTGGGCCTTAGACCATTCATCTTCAATATTTCATTTCCTCTAGTGCTTTATTGACTATGATCTTGAAGATTACATTAGGCTCCACACAGCATTATAGTTATTATTTTTAATTTAACTTCAAAGTACATTCCTCAATATAAGAATCAATGAGAAAAAAATTTAGTCTGAACAGTTCATTGTCCCAATTCAAAATGTATGTCTCTAGTAATGTTTAAAAAAATGAAAGAAAAAAAAAGAAGGAAACCTCTGATTATATAAATGAAGAAGGAAGAAAAGTCTCTTAGAAATTGTAAAATCTGGGCTGGAGAGATAAATTAGACCTTAAGAGCACTTGCTGCTCTTGTAGAGGACTGGGGTTTGGTTCCAAGCATCAAGACAGCAGCTCACAATCTGATGCTCTTTTCTGTCCACATACATCCTCTCAGGAGCGCACACACACACACACACACACACACACACACACACACACACACATTAATAGAAGGAAAGGGAGAAACTATAATGCCTGTGCTTGTACCATCATTACCTAGAGCTCCTGAAATTTCTTGGTCTACGATGTGAAACATACAAGACATACAAGCCTAGTTCAAGCACCTTGGACTCCTTGCTCCTAGGTTAAAATTCTTATTCAGCAGCTTATTTGGAGATATTGTAAGGCATGCATTAAATCTCTAACTTATTATGTCTCAAATGATAATTAAAAGGCCAAGTGGAGGATGTTCTGGGAGCAACTGCATTTGTCTTCTTTCTTTGATCAATTTTCCATTCCCAAGACCTGTAGGTAAGAAGGTGATTCCTCTCCCTCCCATCTTTCTAGAGGGAGCTGAATGTTAACAGGAGATACATGGGCAAACTATTCCCAGATTTTTGCATTTGGACGGCACATCTTTTCATTTCCCACCACCCTAGATGACTGTTTAGTGTAATGGACAGTGATTTGATAAATGTTTCACTATTTACTGAAACCTGTCACTGTGCCTTTGAATGGAACAGAATCTTATTAAGGGGTAACTTTCTCTTTGGGAAGGATACTGTGCTAGGTGGTTTTGCCAACTCGACACAAGCCAGAGTTATTTTGGAAGAAGGAATCTTAATTGAGAAAATGCCCCGCAGGATTGGCCTGTAGACTAAGCCTCTGGGCACGCCTGTGGTGCATTTTCTTGATTGATGAATGATGTGGTATGGGAAGGCAATTATGTTAAAAATATTTGCTACATTTTAAAAGATTGAATGTTTTGCTGGACCTCACAGCCAGAGTTGATAATATACTTCAAGCTTACTTAAAACTTAAGACAGCTAACCTACTGTGCACTCAGACTGCTTGTTTAACCTGCATTTAAGAGAACAAAGTAACAGCTGAACTTAGCTTTCCCACGTAATCAACTTTTACAACCTAAACTAATTCATAGCTGTAATCTATGTTATGTACTCTTCTATGTTATGTACTAAGTTATGTACTCTTCCATGCCCTCAACCCAGAACAATACATGTGCATTTACATTTCCATTACTGTAATCATTTGCTAGGGACAGAAAATAGGCTAAAAGCAGCCTTATTTAAAAAATATCTACCATAAATGTTGAAAGCAGATTTCAGATATTGTTTGATAATGTTCATTTGTTTGTTGCCTGGGCCAGTTGGAGTCAGTAACTTAGTCCATTATAAAACTCTGTTAAAGATTTCTGTAGAGGATCCTTTATTCCTTCCCCATTTGGTGTACAATAAGAGAGAGGGCAAAGATCTCTGTTAGGGGCAGAAACATTTGGAGAAACAGACAAAGACACACAGGGGCAGATTAAAAAAATAGCCTTCAGGCAGGCACAGGTGTAGACTCATAGAACAGATAGGAATGACGAAAGACAGGGAGAATGAAGTTGAGAATTGAAATCTGGGCTTGCTCTTTGCTAAGTGATTACAAGGGGAATTCAGCTTCAGCTTCAGCTTCTGCCTCCAAGTTCATGTTTGAGTCCTTGCCCTGACTTTTCTAGATGGAGGATTACACTTGTAAGTAAATAAACCCTTTCTTCCTCAAGTTGTTTTTGGTCATTGTTTTATCACAGAAGTAGAAACTTTAACTAAGACAGGTGTGTTCTAAAACTATGGCTTCCAGAGAAGGATAAAACCATAGAAATGTTTCTGATTACAAGGTTGAAATCTAGCTATTACATCATCATGATTTTAAGACTGATTTTTGTCTTATGCTTTGGAGATCTTAATAAGTAAATGCACTAGTGAAGGTTCCCAATCCAAGATCCTGCAGACTGAGCTTGACTAGAACAATAGGCATAACCTTATATTTGACCAAATATTGTGATGGCCATTGGCTAAACCCATAGGTATGTACTGGAGGCTTAGTGAGCCACCAGCCTCCACCAAACAAGGTGCGTAACATTTGATACCTGCAGCAAAGATTTCTTCATTTGCTGTGGCCCATGTGAGGAAGACCCATCATTGAATCAACCGAGTACATTGATCTAGGACTCTCTTTGTAAGTTCAAATTTCTTCTCCTTTAAAAATGTTTTCTCTTATCCATTTAGACAGTGTTCCACTGTGCAGCTCTTGCTGACTTGAGAACTTGTGTAGACCGTTTCAGTCTCCAAATCACAGCCTGCCTCTGCCTCCCTCCCGAGTACTGGAATCAAGTGTGTACTACCAGGTCTGGCATTTCTTTACTTTTGGAACACATCAGTCAGGGTCACTTGTACTTGTGCTCCCAAACCAGAACATGTTTGACTCAGAATGAACTATTTCTGGTTCTTGTGAAAGCAGAACTGTCATTGGACACTGATGTAAAAAGGATAACTTTCTACAAATTTTTAAATGTGTCCTCAATGCTTATTTATATTAGCTATCAAAACAACAACCACATGTTTTGAGGGCTCAGAAGCACCAGTCAGATACGTGCATTCCTCATGGAAAGCTAGACACTGAGAAGCCAGGTGAATGTTTAAGGACCTGAAATGATGTAGAAGTCTCTACTTGACAGCTGTATAAATTTGCATGCCTGCTATCTATGAAATACTATGTAACTCAAAGATAAATACACACTTTTCACAGATCCTTTTAAATCTTGGTGCATTTAGATTTCATATCCCCCCTCCCCTCCACACATGTGTGTAACCTGATGCTAAAGTCTCTACATCTGGTGGTAGAGTTCTGAGTGCCAATCTGCTTCTCTCATGCTTTGAAGAATTCTCTCCAGAAATAGATGGCCTAGTCTGCAACTGAGATTTAAGCTGAATTATATGCAAATTCTGAGAATATTTTCTCATGTAGTGTTGGGGCTCAGGAAATAGCACCCTATAGATTGGCCCTTTGGCATGCTGAATGCTTTGAACTAAGTAGACTGTAGTATGTGGTTCAGTAGTGAGGTGCTTGCTGAATACCAGCACACAATTTCATCTCCAGCATTTGCAAAATAAAGGAAAATAAAGAAAGGAAGGAAGAGAGGAAAGAAAGAAGGAAGGGAGGAGGGAAGGAAAGAGAACCACGGTCCTTCTGACCCCATCCCTCTTTTATTTTCCTTTCTCTTCAAGTCTAAGCAAGGAGCTATCTTTGAAGTTCCCTTCAGGACAAAGAAAAAATAGATTGCATTGACACAGACCCTCTTTCTAGTATCTATTCAACGAAAGAAGATTAATTCATATCTATTATAGGAACAGAAACTAAACATCGCCCACCCAGAGAGACTGTCACAACCCACAACCTCTTCTGTGCATGGCTCTCCAGGATATGTCATCCACACACCAAGATGGGATGACCATCAGTCTTCCTTTTACTTCCCAGAACCCATCACCACCTCCTTTCAGAACCCTCAGCCCCTATTTTCTTCAGTAGCTCTGAATGTTATTTAAATCACAACCATCTGGTTCTTACTTGTGTTTCGTGTCTCACTTTGTATGGCTCCCGTGTGTATGTAATTAAAAATTTGCATGCCTTTTTCATTAATCTGTCTACTATAGTTTATTTCATAGATGCAAATATTACGTACTCAGAAGGTAAAAGGAAAACTCTCTTCTTGCCTAAAGTTTGCCTTTTTTTTTTTTTTCTGGAAAATCTCTCTGAACTGCAAGCCAGTTTAGCATCCTTATATACAGATCTCTTTGGACCTCATCTCCAGTCAATTGTGGAAACTGACAGAAGTTGAAAGTTGGAATAATTACTGGACCTTTTAGCAGTTCTGGGGTCTTAAGACTCTATTACCGACTGTTGAATACCTGAAAGGTTTTGATCTGTTGCTTCCCCTCCCACCCCCATAGTTTGCTAAGCTAAGTTTGAACAGCTGTTCACTGGCAGCTTTTAACCATTGTTGGTCCTCCTTCTTGGAGCAGAAAGAATTAGACACAGGGGCTCACTATTTACTTTTAGCTCACATGTAACTTGAAGTTACTTAATAGCTGTAGATATCACCAATATTGACAAAATGAAAACAAAAAATCTTCAAGGTCCAAGTAAAAATCAGAGATGCTAAAGGACGAAGGTCAAAATTAACTAGTAAGTTAGCTGGCAAAGTTTTGTCTCAACTCTAACAGTGACTAATCCAGGAGATAGTCTTTCATTATTCTGCAAAGCAACAAACCAATGTTCCAGCTTTCATCATTTGTACTAATGTTCTTATCTGAGGGATTTCATGGAGAGCTCTTTTGTTTTGTGGCCATGCTGGCACTTCTGTATTACAAAATGATGACTCAGCTTCAAAGTCACCTGAACCTTCAATTCCTTTCAGACACAATGGCATATCACATTTTCAAAAGCAAAATATAATATAGTCCAAATGACTTTGGCTAGAATATCACAGAAATCACACCTTCTGTTTTTACATCTTTGAATTTGCAAATGACTCTGTCATCCTCTAAACTCCCAGAGACAAGTAGAAAGTCTGTTTCAGAAGTAAATTATATCTTTCCAATACAATGTCTCATTGCTTATTTTAAGAAATCAGGTTTCAGTGGCCACACACAGAGCCATGTAGTTACTTCATGGGCAGCAGCAATAATAACACATTTGCATGACAGCTACAACCTTAAACACTGATGTGAATTGATGTGAGTCAGAATAAGAAATAGTCATAGCATTGTTACATATCAATTCTCATGATGATTTTCTTCAGTCAGCACTGATGCAAAGCCCTATTTTGATGCTGCTGTGAATTATATCATCTGCGAAGACCATTTTTCCTCAAGTGCCTGTTTATGACAATCACATTTTCCCATTTTCTTTCTCATAAGATGAGAACAATCAGTTTCAGGAACAAAACAAAGCCCACAGGCATTATAGAGCCGTGACTACTGATTACATTGTTTCAGAAATAAGAGAAAGAACCATGCCTGCTCTGAGTTCCAGGCTAGATTCAAGATGTAACAATGATGTCCTCAACTGGTTGGTAAATGTTACACTTACTATGCAATTCTGCCTTCATCTTCATAAATACATTTTGTATTGAGTCATCTCTGTTGAAGTGCTTGAAAGAGACCATCTCATACACAGGTGCTAAAATTTTCTTCATTTCAGTTTCACATTCTTCAGATGATGTACCAGTTTACACTGGAATAATTTAAATTATTGATAGACTTCCATATACACACAGCATTTTGTATGCTCCTTATATTACAGGGTAACTTTTTCTTTTACCTGTGCCTTGAAAAATCCCTTGTCCATCTTTCAGACTAATTAAGGGTGATCCTTTCTGTCCTGACTTCTGACACACTGTGAATTAGACGTTTCTTGTGTGTTCTCTATTAGTAGCATGTGTAAAACATGATATTATACATTTATCTTTCTTCTTTGAATGGCTTTTTAATTTTTACAGAAGTTCATTAAATCATTGAGGTAGAAAATATTATTATTTCCATTTTACAGATAGGAAAATGAATCATAGAGTGTTAGGGCTGGGTGTATGGTTCAGTCAGTGTAATGCTTGCCTACCCTGTAGGAAGCTTTGTGTTCAATCCCAAATACCACATGAAATTGGGCATAGTGACACATGCCCATAATCACAGCACTTGGGATACGGAAGCAGAAAGATCAGAAGTTCATGGTTATCCTTAGATCTGGGCCAGCTTAGGATTTATAAGTTCTGATTTCCAGAAGTAAACTAAAATACAATTAATTGGCACTTGTTAACTAAAGTTAACTAAATCCACAGTTAACACCCAGGGACTTTAATATAAGTTGTAAGGTAGTAGAGTGTCTACCCCATGCTTCTTTTTGAAAGAGCTTTTATGCACATATAATTCCAGTGCCATGCAGCTTATCCATCCAATGGACAGTTAAGTGACAATAATAAGTCCATTCACAGATGCAATCATCTTCCCTAACAGTTCTACAATGTTGTTACCCTCCAAAAGTAATCCTTAGTTGTTCTACTCCATCCACAACTTCCCCAGCAGTGGGCACATCATACATCTGCTTTCTGTCCCTATATCTTGGTTTATTCTGTTCCTTTTGTGTAAGTCAAATCTTATATAGTCCATATAGTCTATAGTGACTGGCTTCTCTCCCTTAACGCATGTTCAAGGTTGCTCTATGTTGTAATTATTGAATGTAATTATATTGCCATGTAAAATGTCACTTTTGGGTATCAAGCATTCCATTTGTCCATGCATCAGTTGACAGACATTTGAAATGGTTGTTTGGGGCCACTATCAATACTGGGGGAGTATGAAGATTTGTGTTCAAGTTTATATAAGAGATTTTATTGCCATTTTTTATAAATCATATCTAGAGTAGGATTATTGACTTATGTTGCAACTGTATGTTTAGTCAGTTATTTGAAGAATTACCAAATAGTTTTCTCAAGTGGATGTATCATTTTATGTTCACACAATGTTGTTTGAGGATTCCAAATACTCTACATTCTTGTCAATACTGGTTATTCTGTCTCCTGGTGGGTATTGGGACCATAGTTAATAGTACTTACATAGTTTTCTAAAGGAATAGAACATACACACACACACACACACACACACACACACATATATATATATATATATATATATATATATATATTCAGTAATTATTCAGTCCATGAGACTAGGTCTTTCAACAATCCCAATCTAGTGCTAGAGTACTAGAGGACTCCTAGAGAGCTGCCAGTTTTCAATCTATTCAATCTACATTGGAATCTTGAAGAAGTAGATCCTGATACCTCAGAAACAGAATAGATGAACTTGCCAAAAAAAGGTGAGTGTATGCAGGGAAAAAGGCAAGAGCTTTCTTTTTCTATGTGACTCAGATTTAGCATGGGTCTTCCCATTTCAAATGATTCAACCAAGAAATGCTGCAGGCAAGCCCTATGTTAGGTCCTAAACTCTGGATAAAAGGCTGAGGTGCCCATTTGACATATCAAAATGAACCTAGCCACCCGGTTCTCCCAGCATCCCTCAGTTCCTGTCTGATACAGGTTATGGCTGGCATACTCTACCCCCTACCCTGAGTTCTCTAGCCCAGGGGCTAGGCTTCCCTTCCCCAAGAGGCTCTTCCCTATATAATCTAGCCGTTTTCATTAGCTGCCTCCCATTTTTAAACCTTTTTGACTTTTTGGCTGCTGCACCTGCTCTCCCTTCCTTTCCTCTTCTCCCTTCCCCCTAGCTCCTCCCTCCCCCCTCTTCTCACATGGTTCAGTCTGCATCCTTCCAGAGGCCTCTGGCTATGCTCTCCTTCATATTCACTTTGCTCACCCTTATATCTACAATAAACTTTCTCCTCAACCATACATAGGAGCAGTCATGTTCATGTTCTTCCTTTTTTTTAAATTTTATTTTATTTTTTATTCATCTGGTGCTGAAACCCAGGATAGAACCAGAGACAAATGGCTGAGATGCTGCTGATTGATTTACCACCTAGATACTTAGGGTTTATCTGTTTCCAGATACAGTCAAGTTAACAACCAAGATTAGCCACGAGAGTGGGTTTGAAGTGGGAGCTCATTGTGGTTCTGGTTTATATTTTCATGTTGTGAAGTAATGTTTAGTATGTTTAACATGTTTGTATGCTCTATATATTGAGAGAGCTATCTAGTTTCTTTGCTGACATCTAAGTGGTTCCTTTTTCCTTGTTGAATTTCATTTTTCTTTATATATACTAAATATAAACCGCTTACCAGTTACATGATTTGAAGATATTTTCACAGACTTGATAGTGCTGCCTTCTTTGTTCTGTTTGGTTTGGGTTAGCTCTGCTTATCTAATGTGTGAGCTGGTCCCTAGAACTGTTCAGCAATGTCACTCAATATGGACTTCCTCCAGAAACTATCTTTTAAAAAGACTATTTTTTAATTGTATGTATGTGTGTGTCTGGATAGAGGTATCTATACTTGAGTATGGTACCCACAGCACTTGGCAGGGTGTTGGATGCCTTGGAGCTAAAGTTAGTGTTGGTTGCTAGCTGCCAGACATAGGTTTAGGGAACTGAACTTGGGTTCTCTATAAGGATAGTATTTGCTCTTGATCTCTGAGCTATCTCTCCAGCCCCCAGATAATGACCTTTTATAATCACTTTATCAGACTATATACTTCCATTTTATTATTTTGCTTATAATTGACCATATTTTATTGTGATTGACAATTCACCCTTTACATCATCTGCTGGAATTTTCTCCAGCTGGAGTTTTCATTCTTGGCTGGAGCCTAAACCAAACTTCCTCCACAGGAGCCCTCCCCAAAGGTTGAAGTAGGAGATGTGGAGCTTGCCACCCACCCCCACCAATCTCTCATTGTCCCAACAGTCCTTGTGCAGTGCTTTGGCAAACCGACACTACCACCACCACCACCCGAACTCATAATGCTACTTCCAGTTTCAGGAGTCTCCAAAGCTGAGAGCAGGGAATGCTTAACTCTGCAGTATTGAAAATGCTGAGTGAGTCTCTAACCCCATGTCTACTGTAAAGCTTATGTGGCTGCTCACACACCACTTAACAACATGCCAGGCAGTTTTTAGGGCATGTTGCTAAGGTGTATGTGAGCATGCAGAGTCTGCTTAAAGGTAGTATGGAGCCAAATGCAATACAACCAGATGATGTAATTTATTGAAGGTGTGTGAAGCTCATGTTTCAGGTGCCTTGGAGGGTATGGGGTGCTTTCTTCCCTCTAGGAATCATCAACTTAAGTGCAAGAGAGTTAGCTAGGGGTGACATTCCTCTGTGCATTTCTAAATTGATGTGTCAGTGACTCATGCCTGTTCTCCTTAAATTTTTATTTTCTTTTTTAGCCTTAGACTCTTCCACAGATTCTTAGAAAGCTTAAGTTTGGTGACCCTGGCTTATTACAACCTCAAAGTCACTTAATATGCCCAATGGTCTTTCTTTGTTGAATTCCTGCATTTGGGATCCATTGAAATAAAATACTTTAAGTTAGAAATACTTCACATATTTTTCTCTGAGAACTCACCTTTGTGCTCAGTTTTATTATTCCTTCCTCACAGGCAGGAAATCAATGTTCAAATTGGCATGGCTTCTATATAAATTCAAGAATCTATTAACGGATATACATAAATTGCTAAATATTGCCTTCACACTTCCCTGTATTTACACGAATTGTAAATTCGGTGCTTATTTGTCAGCCATACTGCCTTTAAGTGAAAAGTAAATACAGAATTTTTCCCAACCCACATTTATTATAAACTGGTTACATTTATAAAATTTCAGAAGAGGTATATTACAAAAGAAGGTAGGAAGCAAGCTCTTTCCTCGGGTTTAAGCTGCTGTTCCTCAGAGGATCACGATTCTACACAGCTGTGCTGTTTTGCTCTATTATTTCTTATCTATCATACAGATAAATTCTACAAATACTACAAAATTGTAGTAAATTGAATTGTAAAAGATCATACCATCATACTATACCCCCCCCCCAAAAAAAATCTAAGCAAAGGAAGCAGACAACAGCTACTTCTAGGAGCAAAAGCATAACATCTAATTTGACAATATTGGTAACCTCTCATGAAAGGTGAGCTTGCTCTCTCATAGCATAAATGATTCCTGCTGTTTTGAATTACAATTTTCTTTTGTTTTTTTTTCTTTTTACTTTAAAAATACTATTTGTTTGGTTGCACAATGAAAATATTAAACCGTTTTCTATTTTCACCCATGTTACAAATTTTAATAGTCCTAATCTTTTTGAAAATAGAGAATAATTCTTATATTCTTTACAGTCATTGCTGAGAATAAATATAAAACCTTAAGATGATGATCAAATTATAAATCTTGTATGACAACAGTTGATCAAAGGCAGAGATTCTGCATGCCTATGTTACAGCACTCCTCATTTCAAGTTTAACTTCAGATTTTATTTATGTGTAAGCCACTTAGCTGCCTAGCTCCTCCACCCATCTTCCACTTTCCAAGATTTTTTGTTTGTTTTGCTGGGAGACATCTAAGAAAAGCAATCAATTGTTTCACACTTGGAGAGACTTATCCCATGCAGTTATCCTTTGCGAAAAGTCTCCCAGTCTCCCTTATTTAACTGTCCATCAGTAACTTAATTCATGGCTGCTATTTTCTCTAATAGACTCTACCTTCTGTTTTAGCTTTTGGTCACTTGTACTGTGTAAAGAGTGACAAACCCAGTTGTTGTAGGGCGTCTGAGAATCCAGGATGATCTCCAGAGGAGACCAGTAAAAATCAAGTGACTTAGCATGCATTCAAGAGGTAAATAGAATAAACCAAAGAGCCTCAATCCAGTCACCTGGGTTGTGTGACTCAGTTCACAAGACTAATAAGAAATAATCAAGGATGAAACACTGTACAGAAAAATAAAACCTACCAACATATCTATGTCTTTGTGTGTGTTGGAATTACATAGAATAGATACATGGATGAAACAAAACTAGAAATCATTTGTTGTTGTTGTGTTGGTGTTTCGAGTTTGTTTGTTTTTAGACAGGCTTTCATTGTCTAGCTCAGGGTGGTTTGGCACTCCTCACCTTCTTGTTTTAACCTCTCCAGTGCTGCTGGGATCGTAGGTGTGGCCATTATATCTGGATTAGAATTAGGATTATCAAACACTTATTCTGCACATAGTCTGTGTCCTACATAGGTGTCCTACATCTTTGTTTCTTTCCCTTCCGTCTACACACACAGATACACTCCCCCCTCCCCCCCACACACATGCACACACAAGTACAGATGCATACACACACTTCTTTAAGGTCGATTCAGGTCATTAGAATAATCCAAGTTGTTGCACAAAATACTAAACTCCTTCTATGTGCCAAACGTTCTAAGAGAAAGTCGCCATCTGTCTTATTGGTTCTTACAGTATAATATTGGTATCTAACACCAATGGAGTTATTAAATGTACCTGTAGTGAAAAAGAGAGTTGCAAAGACACCTGAGTAAAATAAAACAGGGAAATGGGCAATAAAATCATATCCTATGTACATGATGCTAGTATTAGTGGGTGCCACTAAGTATGTTAAAATACATCTGGCAACAGAGTATGGAAAGATTTGACCCTCTGTCATATTGACTTGTTCCCTCACTCTCTCCCTCTCCTTTGACTTTTGGGGGTTCACTGAAATACTTAGCTCATCATATATGCTCTTTTGGAGGGTTTTCCTTTTAACCTGAGGCAATAGTTGAGAAAGTACTACATAATGACATGTCTCTTTCTAACCTCAGACAACTTAGGGAATTTCCAAGAAACACAAAATGTGCTGAAAGTATCTCCAACAAGTGCAACAAATCATAGAGAACGTTGGGGAACAGAAATTGTTCTTAGAATGACGGCACAGTGGGGTGCTGTCTGCCTCAGTGAGTAAATGCTTCTTGCTGCAAGATGTTTAGGGAACCACACCAGACTCTACACGAAGCTTGGATTTTGCTTTGTGTGCTATTAGTGCATGCAAGCTGACTTGTGTATTTCCTTCTGTGATTGCAACAATATTTTTGAACAATATTTTCTATTGTTGGTACTGTTCAATTTTTGTCCCATTTAGCTCCATTTCATACTGCAATTTCTTTCATTTTGGAAGTATTTTCTTATTTATTTGTTGAGATTTTCATACATCTATATAGTATGTTTTAATTAAATATTAGTCCATCAGCTATATTGCTCCCCTTCCTTGCTAAATTTTCATCTTTAAAAGGAATGTCTACTTGGCCTGCCCGAGCTGGCCTTGGTGGCTGAAAAAGAAATACAGCTCCTTCACACAAAAACCTTGCAGGCCCTTTTCTTCCTTAAGCCCTGGCATACTGCCCCTGGACAGGTGTTAATGCTCCAGAAAGAAACAGCCTTTAATATTAGCACACCAAAAAACAAACCCACATCAAAACAGCTAAATTCATCCAGCAAGAGCCTCCAAGCCAATGGAGACTCAGATGTTCTTTTCAAATGCTCTTTGTAATCACCTCAGGTTTTACAGATTTACAGGCCTCCAGGAGGAATGACACTGGCTCCATCCTAGACCCAGTCCCATCTTAGATGCACCTGCATACCAGGAAGGCCTCCACTGAGAAGACTGGCCCTTAAAGTCCTCAGCAAGCAGAAACACTCTCTCTTTTGGCTGGGCTCCATTTCTAACAGTGTACTCTCCTACCCCTTTCTCCCCTTGACATGTACACTGTTACATTTTCTTATTAAAAACGCTTCTGTGTTTTTATTTCTAAAGTGCAACTGTGCGTGTCATTTCTTAAAGCGTGTAAGCCTGCCATGTCTGAGTCCCATAAAGAATGAACTATTGTGTTCATTTGTCATAAAAAATGAACTATCTTGTTCGTTTGCCATAACTCTCTTTCCCCCCGTATTCCCCTCCTGAGTGGAGTCCAGAAAAGTCCATCTGCAGAAAAGGCTGGTTCCCTTTGCAGTATGTTTTAATCAAATTGAAGGTAGCCTCTAAACCAGCCTTTCGCATTATGAAGGCTTATTAACCAATGTTTTGGGGTTTTTACTTTTCAGGAATATTCATGAACTTTGCTTAATAAAAGAGTATTGTTTAATCCAAGTGCTTTCTGTTGTATGCTTCTCAATTAATTTTCATATCACTGATAAAGACAAGTGTACTGTCAATTAGGCTTTCAAATAATAATGGAAAATTTTATCTTAATTTAGATATCCTAAAATAAGAAAGAGTGTATTTCAACATGTAAAACAGAGAACAGCCATCACTGCATCTTTATAGTAAGCGTTCTGACACACATTTCCACAAAATTATTGAGCCATTTTATGGATTATAAGCAGGAATGTATTATGTTGCATATTTCAAGTAGGGCAACTCTACTGGGAAAATATTTTCAAGAACATGTTTGAAAGCTTTAGAGGATGACCTGCGAAGGGAGGCGAAGGGAGATAGATTCCTGCAGGCAGGCATGTTATGATGGATGAAGCTTCCTGCAGGCAGGCTGTTGTATATATTGTATCTGTCTCAGCACCTGGAAGCCTACAGTAGGCATTTCTCACAGGAACTAGGGAGTGAGCACACACTTCATTAGCGATGCCATGGATCTTTATAAGTCCATCAACCCATGTAAATAAGAATTTCTAACAGATGAATACCATATAAATGATGATTGTGCTTTTTGGGCATTTAATACTTCATCATACAAAGCCACTCATGTCTTTCCATTTTATTTTCTAAGCTTCAAGATTCTACTTATGATGAAATGAAGTTTCAATCACTGTAAATTATCATGTAAAAAATCAAATGGCACATTGGTCATTTATGGCTAGCTGCATTACAAAAACCCAGGCTGTTAAAGAGAGAGAAAAACATCTTCATTGTTGCTTTGCACTAATACAATGCATTTGGTATATTTGGTAAGAAAAAAGAGCTAACTGGGCAAGAAACAGAAAAGAGACTGTCAGACAAATTTTGGGCAGGGTCTGCCTGGCTGCCATGCCTTCATTTCCTCTATTTCAAATATTTCTGTGGCTTTGCTATGGTAGAAAGCAAAGCCAGCTATATGTGACATCATTCTGTAAAATACCCTTGTGTTGCCAAGGGTAACACCCTCACAGCTCAGTCATCATAACACATTCAGGTTTTGTTTTTTCTTTTTTCTTTGTTTTGTTTTTTCTGATTGAGAAGAAGAGAGTACCAAAGCACATGGTATCTGCAACTGGACTCTGAGCTCTTTGTGGCAATATGGGCATGGGGATTTAGTTCACTGTTGACTGCCTTTATGAATGCCTGGACTTAGTATAGTTCTTAGAGTATTTGACAAGGAGTAACAAAGAACACATGGTATTCTCTGAACAGGTCTAGTCACATGAAGGTACTGTGAAGAACCAGCCTGCCTCCATCTGAGGCTTAAAAGTCCATCTTATAATAAAGAAAAACTAGGTTCATTCCTATCTGTTATTAAACCTCTGTTTCTCAAGAATTGGGCTATGCCTCACTTGTAACCTTAACTACAAATGACTCTCTACTACCTGTTCCAAGAATGGCAATCATGTCTTTGTTTCAAACAAGTTAATAGACATCTTACAACTCTACCTTTTTCTCAAAAGGTCATGACTGTCTGTTGTTATGACTAACTGTTATGACATTGTTTTGACTACCTAATATGTTCTACAACCATAACTGTGCCTATTTTCCCCCATTTGGAAACCGCCTACCCATGAGCTATAAAAACCTTGTCTTCCTCACCTCCAAGGCTGAACTCTTAAACCCACCTTCAGGAGGAGGCAGCCCGTGTACATGAATTTAAAAGCTTTCTTTAATTAATTGCTTGCTTTAATTAATTTGGCTATTTAATTAATTTGGTTGGTGTTCTTTCTCCTCCCATCTTTGGGATCAGCAGCTGTTGTTCTTCCCAGTTCTCCTCCAGACCCACCACAGCCCTCACTGTCTACTGCGTTGGAAAAGACAAGCCCAGTCTGGCTTACTTGGGCTCTGTGGCCCTCTGACTTTTGGCTGAAATTTTATCTGGAAGGAAACGGAGAGTGCTGGCTATGCTGCAGGAGTAAGATGGGAGTATCTTGCCTTTCAGTTTTCTCCTTCTTGGTTGTGATTTGAGCAGTGATTCTTTCAGTATCCTCTTCCTATCCCAACATTCACAGATCTCAGGGTTACATACTCTGTTCTGGCTCCAGCTGCTGAAGACAGCTTCAGATTCCCCCAAACCCAAGGTTTTCCTCTGCAACCAAGCCCTGTTGTTGTAACACCCTTGTTGGTTCCTTTAGCAGTATTTACTGTCCTGTGACCATTATTTCATTTATTCTCATCAATGAACTACCCACTATACTAGTTACTGCTTCTTGGATTCCATGTAAAGGAGTCTAAAATTAATTGATATATGTTTAACTGGTCAATAAAATACTATTAAAAATGGTAAGAATGGGTAAGTGTGGAAAGTTAACTTCATAACGTATCTGTGACAGATGGTGTACATTTTCTAGGAAGTAAAAGTAGGTGAGTGAAACTGAGAGATTTGTGTTGTAATATCATCAAGGTTTAAAGATCTTTCCCAGGGGACTTACACCAGGATATTTTACCTTTTTAGAAAGTTTTGAAGATATGTTCCTGGAATACAAAGGAAGAGAACAGTGATCACATAGCCAGGTCAAGCTCAACTGTAGATGGAGTTCTAGTTCTGCAGTGTTTGGTAATGAATGCATTGAGATTTAGTAGTATTGGGTGGGTTGAGTGGATGTGATTCTCAGTTTGGATGGAGAGAGCTCGCAAGGCCACATGACAAAGTTAGACTTGGAAACATGCATACAGGAAATAAATATGAAGGACAGTGCCAGAGTCAGTCCCATAAATGAATGAGTAAGCATGTGAAGTTATTACACACGGCCTGTAAACTGTGGGAATATAATAAAAGTTACAAACATTCATTCAACTGGGCACCCCAACTGGTATGTTCATTGTGGACAACAGGGAAAACAAACTGTCCTTCCTGCCACTCCTCATCTGTTCTCAGGATCTGTGCAGGACTGAGTCTGCAGGAAGCAGACAGGTGAGCCTGGGATAGGCAGCATTACCACCACAGGAAGCACCGACTGCCATGAACAAAACCATTTTATTCAGCCTGGAAATGAATTTAAAACGATTGGTCCTATGACGGTCTCCCCATAAAACTCACTTTTACCTCATTCAGAGTTTAAACGTTTCCAATTTTCCAGTCAAATGGAATCTCGTAGATGTCTCACTTCTCACTCTGATCACAGCAGGAGTAGAGAGAGCCCGCTGCATTGTATAGGGGAAGGAGCTAAGAGGTCTGGACTCAAGGCTCGATGGATTGGAATTTCAACTCTGCTCTGTCATCTGCATAATCTTACACATTTTTTTTTTCTCAACATGTGGTTGATTTGTTTTACTTATTCATAATTTGGTGAACTAGAATAGTTTATATTACTAATACAATGATAAGTGAAATAGATAATATATACAGAGGACTTCAGAAGGAACCTGACAAATAGTAAATAATAAATCTTAATTGTTTAACCATATGTGGGGCCTACCTACCAAGTAGTAAGCATGCCTCGAAGTTAGGATATGCGTGTTATCTACCCTCCATGTGTTGCCAGGTCTATCATATGCTAAATACTAAATAGTTATTTGCCTAACAACTAAATATGGTTAATTTGCTTTAAAACTTTGTTTTCTTTTCTCAAAAAAAACAAAAAACAAAAAACCCAAGCCCATGCAGCAGATTTTATAGTGTTTGTCACAGGGTCTCCATGATAATCACTAGAAAAGAGATTAGTAACACTTGTCTGTGCTTCAACAGTCTATCTTTTAACTATTAGTACTTAAGTGCAAATTGATATTTACATCCTGAGGTATGAACAACAGCACATGTCAGTTGTAAAACATTAATGGAATAATTATAAGTGAAAGTTTTATTGAAACAACTACTAGAAATAAATTATGCCAAAAGAGATGCCAAAGGAGGGACCAGGCTACCCATTTGCATTTCCTTTTGCAGACATCTCAGATAACGTTTAAGGATATGCTGAGATCCGTTAATTCATGTTACACAATCTGTACAGAGAACGACTGATGCTGAATTGTAATGCTTGCAGTAACTGTCCACGTATCAATGGCCTTGTTCATTTACCAATTCTGCAATTAATTTAGCCTAGAAGAAAGAGACCCTCTCCTACTTCCCAAAAATCTGCTCCATTTTTAAATTATGTGTGTGTGTATGGGACTTTGGGGGAGTATGTGCCCATGAGCACAAGTGCCCAGAAGGCCTTTGACGTTGGATTTCCTTGGAGCTGGAGCTACACATGAGTGCAAGCCACCTGATGTGAATATTGGAAATGAAACTCAGGTTTCTATAAGAGCAGTAGGAGCTCTTAGCCATTGAACCATCTCCCAGACCGTTATGATTCAAATTAATAACAGTTACTTTTATTGATGTACCAACAAGAGAGTGGAATTTTAACAAATTTCTCCATATATAAACCCATTCACAGAATCATCAATGGGGAAGTCACAAAAGACAGTCACGAGTATCTATTTTATTTCCTAGCACCCCAGGAAGCCATACTTGATGCCAGTTAAGCAGCTATAAAACAAGCAGGTGATCTCCCCTTTGAAGCTTGTCCTTATTAGAAACGGACTATCTCAACTTATTAACATTTTACTATTGCCTCTATGTGCACCCTATTGTTTCAGTGATGGATGTGTCTTAGGGATCCATCCCTCTTTTTATAATGTTTAGAAAACTGTAGGAAATAGGACCTAAAATCTAAGGAAGTTCCTGGCTTCCAGAGATGGAAGGCTGAATTACATGACCATTGAAGCTATTTTAGAAGTCATATTCAAGATCTGTTTAAAAGATCTTGTTAGGTTATGACATGGGTTGACAAAATAAAAAGCAATGAAGGATAGAGGACACTCTAGGGCCCAAACTACAAGTCTCCAGTGATGCTTACCAGGACAGTCACCACACGTAGAACCACGCCCCGCATGTTATTCTCCAGCTTCTTGTCAGTCAGTGACCCATTCAGACCCGTGACAGGATTCCAGCACCCAAGCTGAAAGGCAAAGGATCTTTGGTTACTTTTCTGACTAAAGTACAGCCTGGTCACCTCTGTGTAGACCTTAAAGAGAACTGCGTGATAGCTCTTGAAATAACGGGTGCAGAAAATGTATCTCTTTTAATAGAAAATGAAGTGATCAGAAATGTCATCTCCTGCCTTTAAATGCCATCATATGGTAGATGTCAGAAGCCAGCACGCTTTACAGGAATCACAGAGGACATCTGAATTAAGGAGAAGTCACATATTCACCAACGACTCCGTCACTGCAATGTGCTAATTGGTGAATAAATGTTCTTGTAACCCTTGCAGAATTTTTCACTCATACATCAATTATTGCATAAGCTAAATTCTCTCAGAGCCTTAATACTGCCAGTTAATTGTACATTGTTTTCAGTGGGAAAAAGAACTTTAAACTATTAAAAATATTTTTATATGGATAGAAGAGTAACTGCTTTTATGTAGGGGAGAGTCACACACAGTGTCTCTTTGTGTGTGTGTGTGTGTGTGTGTGTGTGTGTGTGTGTGTGTGTGTGTGTATTTTAAGTATTCATAGTACACCAAAACAATATAATTTAATTTTTGGCCATATTTTGACAACATTATTTTCATGAAAACCATGTGTTCATTATTCTTTACTATTCAAAATACTGCTTTAATGCATGCCCTCATATAGTCCTTGACTCTGATAATATCAAAATCTGAGAGCTACCAGTTTTAAAAGTACTACCTTCAAATGTTAGTGGATTAAAAGTCGGTGATTGTCAATCTGAACTGAGGGGGACAGAAAGGCATGGTGAGGCGTGGGTTAATGAATGCAATGTCAAGCAACGGAGCTGCAGAAACAACAGGGCATGTGCACAGTGGGAATGATGTCAGGCTCTAATCACAAACCCAGCTCTGTGAGCCTTCACACTGAGATCTGCTTTTTGAATGCAGAAGGTAAAAATGTAACCCAGATTCAGTCATATTTGGAAACAATTTGATTAATTGAGTGATTACAGGGGCACCTGGTTACTTGTGCCATTTCTGCCAACCCATGATTTATTTCTTTGTACTGAGTTTTATTCGTAGCTTCCAAAGTCATCAGCATACTGGCAACTCTCCCTCACAAACAAACAATTTAGGTGCTTCTTATTAGAGAAACTCACTTAGAGACCAAGTGTCTCTTTGGGCTCCCAAAAGGTGTTTAATTAAGAAAACTGAAATGTACTCAATATATTACGAGACAAAGATGTCACAATATGATCAACAAAGCCAGGTTTTTCCTTATTAAAATAATTTGGAAAAGCCTGATAATTGTTGGTTTCAACTGTAAAAGCACATTAAATTCATACCATGATATGTCATTCTTAGTTACATAAAAAGTCTAATTAAACCTTAGATCCAATTAGCAAATCCAAATGTGTTGAAAAGTCTAATTATCAGAGATAGTGTAGCCCTCTTGCCAAATTTACAACCTTATGGAAATTCTTTTGAGCTTTTGTTCTTTTCCGAGGTCACCAGAGTCTATCCTCAATTGCATTGTTTGACAAGCACTTTTCTAATTACCTCAAGAAGATTTTATTTTCCTAGGCCAAATCTTGGTGGGAAAATGGCAATGATGACATTAGTCAGGTTCCAGATCCCTCTATGGCAATCCCTGGATTGCTAGCTTAACATGACATTGAAGGACAGATTTATTCATGAGGATTTGGCCCTACTGCTTCAGCAAATGCAGGCATTTATTTTTGCCCCCAGAGGTGTGTTTTATGTTTGATCAAACTGTTGCCTGTTTGCCCAAGAACCTAATGTCTATTGTATCAGTTGGCCTTGGCTTTCTCTGACCATTTGCCGTTGTGTTAGCAGAAAGGTTGGTAGGGCAGCACACACCACAAAAAGACCATGAACCCTCAAGTTTCGAGTTTCTCTGAGTCATGATCTCCTTTGGATACAACTAAATACAGTCAATATTCTGTAAACTCTAATGCATTATCTTGTTTACATTGGAAACAACAAGAAAATAATGGAGTGGGTAGAAATAGAGAAGTATTTGTCATCCTGATTTCAGCAGTAGGTTTGAATATTATTTTGCTATATGATGTTTCTTCTCATTTTGCTCTTTCACTTTCATGGTGTGTAAGACTGTTCCCCACACATATGCATTTAAATACATACATACATACACCACAAAACACTGAAAAACATCCTGCAGGAAAATGTGAATAAGAATGGATACAAACAATTTTTCACAACTCCCACAAACTCCATATGAAGATATTGAATAATTTTATAAACACAATTATAACATGTATATACTGTACAATGTATCAATTAACTAAGGGTTTTACTTCTATTAAATCACATTCGATTGTACTAACTAATTTAATTCTCAGCACCCTTGAATGAAGGGACTATTCTTACTCTCACTTTTTAGAAGAGGGCCTGAGGTGTTCTCTCTCTGTATCTATTAATCTGTATACGAATTCAAGAGAGTAGTGAGTAGAGGGTGAGAAAAATGAAGTACAAACAAGGTTCTCAAAAATATTACAATGTTCTGTTTTGAGAGATTGACTTAGTTAAAACAAATGACAAACTCATAGAACTTCTTCTAGGTCAGTAGTTCTCAACCTTCCTAATGCTGTGACCCTCATGTTGTGGGGACCCCTAAGCATAAAATTGTTTTCATTGCTACTTCACAACTGTAATTTTGCTACTGTCATAAATTGTAATGTAAATATCTGGTATGCAGATGGTATATTAGGTGACCCCTGTGAAAGGGTCATTTGACTCCCAAAGGGTTTGTGACTCACAGGTTGAGAACCATGACTCTAACAGAGTAAGACGGACAGGGAAATAAACAACAGCAGCACACAGGAACAATGCGAAGCATTCACGTATTTCAGGAGGATTTCACAAGTTTTACGAATTCTTGTCCTTTTCTGTTCATACACATTCCTCTCCCCAAGGTTTGCTTCATGTTACTCTGTTTGATCAGAGCAACACAGTCCAATAATAAGCAACAACAATAAAAAGTGAAGTCCACATATATTCAAATGGAATCACTGCCTACAAGAAGTAATATTCCATGAAGCAGAGCAGCACTGAGAGGCAGGATGTTTGAGGAACTCTGGAGGGATTTCACCCAGGATCAGGCACAGGGCTTCGCTAGCTGCTTTTCTGCTTTCAATGTCTGAAATCTCCTTAACCTGACATCCCTGGCAGTATGGGAAATTTCTTGCCTGGCTGTGTTTTTGCTTTTGTTTCTCATTTGTTTTCTCCAAGAAACTGGAGAATAATAGTAAAAGATACACACAGTCTCATATTCTCTTTTACAATATATTAAAGATGTGTGTGTGTGTGTGTAAGTAAGTGCTGGTACTATTGGAGCCTAGAAGAGAGAGTTGGATGCCCTGGTGTTGGAGGTGTAGTTAAAGGTGGTTGCGAACTACTTGATGTAGGTTCTGTGAACTGAACTCTTGTCCTCTACTAGAGCAGTCAGCACTCTTAACTGCTGACTGTCTATCCAGCCTCCTTGTTGTCTCATACCGACTCTTTCCTCAGCCAAATGCCCTCCAAATAAAAAATAATAAAAGTACTTTCTGCAGCGTGAGAACTTTGCAGAATGTCTCCCTGTCGATTGTGAAAAGGGTTTACTATCTAGGACCTGAAGTCCTAGATGCCTCAGTGAGCAAAGTACTTGATGCACAAGTTTGAGAATCTGAATTCTCATTCCCTAGAATTATATTAAAGCCAGGTACAGGACATCCACAGACTTCTATAGTCCCAGTGCTGGTTCACAAGAACTTGCCAGTCAACTAGTCTATCCAACATGGAGCTCCAGGTTCAGTGAGAAACCTTGTTTATAAAAAGAATAGAGAGACACTTGAATTCCACCTCTGTCCTCTACATGTTCATGTACACATGTAGATATGCTTCTACACACATGGCCATACACCACACATACACACACACACACACACAGAGACACATACTCACACAGACACACACACTCAAACACAGGATTCTCCATTGTCCAGGGCTTGGAAGTCTTGAAAACATCCAGAAGACCAAAAAAGTAAAGACCAGAAATTCTACTTTTTTCAACTGCAGTATATAAATTTCCTGTATTTTCTGGTTATTGCCTGAAGTCATTTCATAACCTTTAAAATGCTTAGTGCTCTAATTATTTCCTTCATTGGAGCTTTAGCAATAATAGCCATGTAGCCTCAGTTAAATCAATGGAATAGCTTGTGTTCAACAAACTGGCTGGTGCATTTGCATGAGCACAGTAGCGCTCCTCAAAATTATGCATGCTAACAATCAAGTTTATATATTTGTTCTTTTCTCCTCAATGCTTTCACTTTTCATTGGCCATGGGCTACAAAGGATGACTTTTGATTCTGGAGATTCACATCACTGTTTTTCAAACAGTGTTAGATGTCAAAAAGAGCTGAACTGTTCAACTTTAATTTTATGCTTAATAGTTTGTAGACTTTAATAAGAGGAGTCAAGAGAGTTCTAATTGAATATGAATGGAATGGCCAGGATTTATGAGCTGTACTCATACGGAACAAAGGAAATCTGGCTATATTATCAAAGCACCAGGGAGGACATGACACACCCTGTCGTGAGAACTTATGCTGCTAGCCACCGGGCTTCATCTATTTGCTTCCTTGGTCTTTAGGCTAAAAAAGGAAACAGCAAAGATGCAGTCAAGCAAGCTTTAAAGGCAGCCTTTCAGAAGTGTGCAGAATTTATTTGGTAAATCTTACATCCGTAATGGTCTAGGAATTAAAGGAAAAAAAAAAAACATGTGGCATATTGAATCAGAACCATTCTTTTATAAAGCTGTGTGGCAATGTTTTCTGCTTAGACATGCACAGGAATGTGGTGGCCCCCAGTAATTGTTCCAATATATTTATTCTCGTTATGTTATTTTCCATCCATAAAGTAGTTTCAATATGTAAGACTGGCTCCCTGGGGCATGGTTATATACTCCTGTGGGTCTGCTCCTACAGTTGCCATAGTCCTTCTCTGAGCATACTGGGAATGGTCTCCAAGCTTGAGTTTCTGGCAGGAAAATGTCTTTGAATAAAAAGAAAAAAGAATCAAATGACTCAAGTATATATCTCAAGTACACACACAAACACATACACATATGTGTGAGTGTGTGTGTGTGTGTGTGTGTGTGTGTGTGTGTGTGGGCATGTGTGTGGGGGCGTGTGTGTGGGCATGTGTGTGTATGTGCTTTGCTACTGAAACCAAAAGTGGGCCAGTAGAGTGGCTCAGAAGGTAGAAGGTGCTTGTCCCCAAGCCTGGGAACCTGAGTTTAACCCCTAGCACCCACACAGGAAAAGGAGAACTGACCCCTGCAAGTTATCCTTTGACCTTCACATGTATAGCCTGGCATCAGTGCACACATATACTATGTACAACGTGAGGATGCATAATCAATGGGAAGACAAAAGTTTCTACAATGTAAATAATGCCTACAAATGAAAACAATAAGAATAATACACACACACAGACACATGTGCATGAACACACAAACATAATAATAGAAAAGACTCAAATATATTCGGCAGTCACAATTACCACCTTCAGTTATCAACTGTCATTTAACTAATTTAACACTTTAGCATAATAATGTCTTTCTTTCTTTCATAATTCTTCCTGGCATTAAACCATCATTACACTGGATGTAGAGGTCACAACAATTAATATTATATATTGAAGAACTAGAATGTTCACATTTGAGCACTTACTAAGAGTTAAAAGGTGAATGTGGGTGGTTTGAATGAAAATGGCCCACATTGTCTCATAGGGAGTGATACTGATAGGAGGTCTGTCCTTGTGGGGAAGAAGTGTGACCTTATTGGCAGCAATGTGTCACTGGTGTAAGGCTTTGAGGTTTCAGAAGCTTGAAGCCAGGTCCAGTGTCTCACTCTCTTCCTGCTGCCAATTCAGATGTAGAACTCTCAGCTCCCTCTCCAGCTCCATGTCTGCCTGCATGCTGCCATGCTTCCCATCATGCTGCCAATGGAATTAACCTCAGAACTGTAAACCGACCCCAATTAAATGTTTTCCTTTATACAGTTTGCAGTGGTCATAGTGTCTCTGCACATCAACAAAACTCTAACTAAGACTGAATAATACAAGGTCTCAGTTTCCTCCATTCTCACATGGGTATCAGAAATGACTGTCACAGGGCTGTTGGGCTTCGTGCTGATGTCATATATGGCAAGTGTTGGGATGTGTTCTGAGCACAAAGACTAAGGAAGTGGTTGATCCTATTTATTAGCCAATATTCTTATTTATTTATTCTTCTCTCATACAATATATCCCAACTGCAATTTCCCCTCCCTCCACTCTTCCCAGTCTCCTCTGCACTTTCCTTCTCCCCTAGTTCCTTCCTCTCTACTCTTCAAAAAAGAACAGGCCTCCCAGGGATATCAACCAAACACTGCACAACAGGATACAATAAGACTAGGCAGAAACCCTCATATCAATGCTAGACAAGGCAACCAAATAGGAAGAAAAGGGTCCCAAGAGCAGGCAAAAGAGTCAGGCACACCCACTCCTACTTTTAGAAGTCCCATAAAAACACCAAATTAACAACCATAACATTTTTGCAGAGGACTTAGTGCAGATCCATGAAGGCTCTGTGATTGCATTTTAGTTTCTGTAAATTTGTTTTAGACCTGCTTAGTGGGTTCTGCGGGCCTCTGCTTCCTCTCACCCTTCCTCCTCTTCTGTGGGGTTCCCTGAGCTCTGAGGGGAGGGATTTGATGGAGATCTCCCAATTTGGACTCTCTCTCTACCTAATATTTGGCTGTGAATCTCTGCATCTGCTTCCACCAGCTGCCAGAGGGAACTTCTCTAGTGATGATTGGGCTAGGCAGTGACCTTTGAGTATAGCAGAGTATCATTAAGAATCATTTCATTGATTTTTCTTTCTTTTTCTTTGTTTTTTTTTTTCTTTTTGTCTTTTGTCCCCTCCCTCCTCTTTCTTTC
>JAMJFZ010002574.1:0-42500 GCA_026225945.1 Cricetomys ansorgei
TGACATGTTACAGCAGCAAATAAAGACACTCTGTCAAATAAGGTAGAAGATAAGGACCAATAGCCAAGGTTGTCTTCTGTCCTCAACAAATATCCCACCATCATATGTATGTGCATGCAGTTATGCAAGCAAGCACACACACACACACACACATACACACCGCACACACGCACACACGCCAGATGAAAACAAATAAATATAACTTAAGCTTGCCAAGGAGACACCATCGGTGGATGTACTAGTCTGTCTGAACTTAAGCAGGGTAGCGGGTAGTTTGTTGCCATCAATCTACATGGTTCCTAAAAAGGTACTTCTGAATTATGTAAGATACTGAATGTATAATGAAGCTATGGAGGATAAAAAAATCTCCTCCCATGTAAGTAACATGTTGTAGCATCAGTAAAGTTCTCACGGCCAGTCAGAGTGAGAGGATATAGCTGGATAGAACATACAGGAACATAGAGGAAACCTTGGAGACCATAGCTTCTTCCAGTTCCACTTGGATCATATAACTTTTCTTCTAAAATTAATTGGAAAGCTTAATACCTTTCAGGTTCTCTATGTCTTATGGACACTATTTGAAAATAGGATATATCATGTATTGCATTACACTATGTAAAGTGGAATTCATTAGTTATAGGTTGGAAATCAATTAATTATTCTGCGAATACAATTCTTTATGTGTAAAGAGTAAAGTACTTTTTCCTGTTAAAAATGAACCATACTGCAATTAAACTTAATTCCTGAAGTTTGTTTTTCTTAACTAGATTGAGCTGCTAGTTGACACTTTGTTTTCAGAAGAGACAATAAACAAAAAATGTACTCAACCTCCCATAAGAACTTTGAGTCAATTCAGCAACTATACTCTGAGTTGATCTCATCACAACTTACCATATAGGATGGACTTATATTATCTGAGCTAAGTTTCAAACTATTTTAACTGATATATATAGAGAGAGAGATAGATGAGAGAGAGAGAGAGAGAGAGAGAGAGAGGTGCATATATATTTCTCTCTTATTTCTTATTAATTTTATTTTATTTATTTTAGGTTTTTCAAGACAAGGTTTCTATGTAACCCAGAATGTCCTGGAATTCACTCTGTAGACCAGAGTAGTCTCGAACTCACAGAGATCTGCCTGCCTCTGCTTCCTGAGTTGCTTGGAGTAAAGGCATGTATCATCCACCACGTGGTTTTTTCTTTTATTTTTATCCGGCAATGTGAGTTTAGTGGCATGTGTATTTTTACAGTCCAACAAAAATTATTGTATATTGGAATCCATGAGGGGAATATAAAGTATGATTCAATAATAAAGGATTAAATTGTCATTATGTAACTATGAATATTCATTTATTAAATATATAATGGAGTATGGTATAATTTTATATATATTCTATACAATATATAGAATGTGAAAAAATTATATGCATAGTATTAACTTTTTTCAATATTTAACATCAAATATTATCCTACAAAAATTGACTTATTTACAATTCTATTCCTGTAGCAATAACAAGTACATGCTGTAATCTCTTTATAATTAGGCAATGATAAAATATTTGTAAATGTAGACAAATAGATAATAAAACTAACTAAAAATCAGCATGAGTGATTCAGGATGGGTAATGGGTTTGGAAAAACATAATCAGCGGTTTCAATGTGAATCAATGACCTGTCAATGGCTTGTATTTGTTTCTCAATTCTGATAGCCTCCTGGGCAAAAGTACAGCTTATTCAAAGTTAGTTTTACATCAGTATAACATATATTACTTGGCTGCAACCTATCCCCATCTACTTCGTTAATTTCAATGGGCTCCCATATCTAATGTATTTTCTTACTTACCTGTATGCTTTTTGTTTCTTCATGATGGAAATTATGCATAGGCAGGAATATCATCTACTCTGTGTGGACAGTGATCTCGGTGCCTAGAGAACTTTCTCCCACATTACGGAGAGCCACTACTCTCATGTTAAATGAATAATTAAATATGGGAATATGAAAACAGCTTTCTTTTTCAACTGGTATCAGATGCATTTTTAATGCTTATAACCATGTGACCATGTACCCCAGTGCACTTATTAAGAAGTAAGGTATAAATCCCGTGTTATCTTAAGGTAATGATAAATGTAAGTTTAACTAGTAGCTCCTCTATATTTCATAAGTTGATGCCCACTAGAGTTAATATAGAAAAAAGAAAAATTAAGTAATATACAAATTTTAATTCATTAAAGCAAGAAGCATCTTAGTTTTTATTTGAATGGTTTTCTTTGGTATTTGTTACCAAACATACTGATTCTTAGGGAATAAGCTTTTAGTATAAATGTAAAATTAATTGTTTACTTCTCAAGAATTTAAAGATCACCAAATATTTCAAAGGAGGTACTGTTCTCTACTAGGCCAATGTTGCATTGTAAAAAACCTGCAGTGAAAGGTTCAGAAAGAAGAACAGTTTTGACACACAGCATAAAACTGTTGTTTTACTCCATGTTAGCAGTTCATGTAAATGAGATCACAGCCTCAACAAGCTTTGGGGATGAACAGGCTGACCAAGAGTCAACAAAAGTGTGTCTCCTGCAGTAGGAAAGGTTTCAATTTTGCCATTTTCTAAACACAGAAAAATGTATCTCTCCAATTCAGAATATTGAATGTCTTATGAAAAGCGAAAGGTCATTTGTAACTGTCCAAAGGATTGATGGAGTTGAGCTACCTTCTTGACCTTCACCCTGCACTCATAAAGAATAGTTTCAGATGACAGAGCATCAGGCGAGTTTTCAAAAAATGTCCTTTTTTCTTTTATACACTACAGCAAGACTGTTACCTGATATTTTCTTTCATAATTGTGTGTTAAGATTTAATTACCTCATATCTTCCCTCGTTAAAAGTTAACTGTCATCTAACGCTGTTTAACGAAGTCTGTGAATTAGTCCGTTTCAAGCAGTTCTTTCTGCTTCTTGCCATTGTTCCCATATCGGTTTCTTCAGTAATTGCTTCGGAGCCTCACAAACTATGCCAAGGTCATCCCTTACCAACACCAGCCGCAACATCACCAACATGTACACATCCCAATTAGTTACAGTCTATAAAGGATACAGATTCTGAGATGCACTCATGTTTTCAATAATTCAGGGGTTTCTCTCCCTATGACCTTCAAGGTATTAATGAAAATCTAGCACAGCAATCAAAAATAAAATATAAATGGAATATAACACTAAAATCAACAGCTATTGGATTATTATACGAATGTGTGTATATGCTTATCACATTTGTCATTTGTGAAATATCTCTTACTGAGAGTGTTTTTATATTCTCAAATCTTGCATAATAGACAATACAGTGTTATTAAAGGGTGCTTCCTATGCAGAGTGATGCCACTGGAACATAGTATGACAACAAGTGCATCTACTGTTTCTTGATGATATGTGTGAGTCACTCCTCCAGCATGGATGTTCATCACTGAGACCCCCTTCACCTTCAGCTCATAGATGTCCTGGCCACTTACCTGTTGTTTTCAAAGTTAGTCAACACACAATTATTCTTCTTAAAGGTCAAGACAAAATAAGATTTTAAAAAGAGAGCACTGCATACCCACAGAAAATTAAAAACAAATCTACATTAAAGCTCACACATTGCAATAGTTGGAGAGAAAATATTCTTAATAATAGCAACATAATTTTTGGTTTTCATCCGCTTGGGTGAATGTATAGGGTAATAGGGCAATTTTACAGGCAAAATAGATAATGTTGGAAATATAAAGCTCCATATGAATACGTTCTATTCAAATTGTATTAGGAAACTAAAAAAAAAAATAAAGTTACATATTACTAAGTTTAGATTCTACACTGAAACTCACATGGTAGTGACAGAAGTTGAAGAATTACAAGGGTACTGTTTGGATATTATTTTTTCAGTGCACTATTTCCTATTTGGAACATGAATTTGTAGTAGAATTATATCAGAATGAAAGACAGTGAAGTATTGAAAATTTACTAACATTTCTTTTGTTTCAGCAATATGGAAATTGATTAAAATCATGATTTGTTCACTTTTAAAAGAGCTCCATAAAAGTTAATTTAGGAGTCTAATATGATGTTATCCATTAGAAGAGATTCTTCCAACGAAGCTGACAGGTATTTGTAGAATGAGCTCATATGTGTGAATTCGGTTTTTTCTTTTGTGCAGCGGTGTATTATTCTTAAACCTGTGAACCTTAAAGTGTGTATGATACATTAATTTCACAACATGCAAAAATAGTCAGGTTTCAAACAATAAAAGAAAAAATAATATGAAATATTTCAAAACAGAATAATAAAGGCAGAGTTAATAAATAATAACACAAGCATTGAAGTTGACAGTGGTTTGCACTAAATGATTAAGAAAATGGAAGAAAGAATTTTAAAAATGAATAAATGCTATTTAACAATCTAAATTTCATGAAATGAACTGGCAAAAATGCATATTTTCATGAGTAACTTGTCATCAGCAAATTTACTGGAAAATTTGCAGGCACTGGGAAGTGAAACAACTATTCAGGGGACACTGTTAACATGAAAGAAACAGATTCACTAGGATGGTCTCAAAAGAAAAGACTAAGTATTATCCTTAATCCCATCCATTCATTTCCACAATGGTTTGTACTTTTACTTTTTTATCTTACAATAGTGAACTTTTAAAAATTAGTATTTGAATTATTTAGCAGCTTCAAAAAATAGAGCCTTTAGTTTGACATCAACATCTGGGTCACATGATACCCCAAATAACTAGTTTTCTATTACTGATAGGATTGCCCATGATTCTATTTTTAAAAATGATAATGATTTGATTTGGTAAACTGAATAAAGCAATCTGTTATTTCTGCTTTGAGGCTTCAGAACCAAGCTGAAATGTGTACCATGATCCCTCTGTTCCTGAGGCAACTTTCATATTCTCTTGGTCTCTGTCTCTTTCCCTATCTATCTATCTATCTATCTATCTATCTATCTATCTATCTATCATCTGTCTATCATCTATCTATCTATTTATCTATCTATCTATCTATCTATCTATCTATCTATCTATCTATCTATCTATCTATCATCTATGTGCCTATCCCTCTCCTTCCCCCCTCTCTCCATCTTTTCTTCCCATCCTTTTCCCTCCCAACTTCTACCTCTATAGTAGTTGCTATTACTATTCTACAAGTCGACCTCTATAATGAGCCCAAAAGAATCTATTTTATTCTTTAAATGTTTTTAAAAATATGATTTGAGCATTTACAAAGTAGAGTAACATGATACAATAAAATAATATTAAGACACAATAAATCCTAATGTATTAAGCATGACACTAGACATAGATTTTTCTGGTTTCTATCTTCTAATTCCAGTTTCACTTCACAGTACTCTCACATTGTGTGGGATGAAATGTCTAGTACAGAAATCTGAAATGTGAAAGCTTCCAATCTCTGGAGTGTTTGAAGGACTGACATTACACCGCCAAACGTGGAAAACTCCAGCCTTAGCTTCACATGATGGGCTGTAATAAAAGCAATGTACATTGTGCACATAAGATTTGTGAAATAGAAATCAATTTTATTGTTATATTTGCATCTCCTTAAGACATCTGATACTATGTATGTAAACGTTACAAAATCCAGGAGAAGGAATATAAACAGTTCTGTTCCTTAGGTTTTCAAAGTAAAATTACTGAACCTGTACTCAAATTTTATTTTTCTCTTTTTCTGCCTCTCTGAGTAGTCACTTTACCTGCCATTCACTCTGACCCACCTCAGATGTCACTTCTTGTATGACACTGGTTCTTTATGAGCTCTGTTTCTTTTGTCATTTATTGTCTATTATTTACAGTTCACAAATGTTCTTTGACACTTGAATATGGGGAGAATATGTTCACCCAAAATTCGTAGATTGGAGCTGGAGAGACCACGCCACTCAGTATCATACTCTCTCAAGTTTGATGGCCTGAGTTTACATGCCAGGGACATAGAAAAACCAGACAAGTTAGCATGCATATGTCATCCCAGAATTCTTTTGGTGAGATTGGAGACAAAGAGGAAGAAAGCCTGGAAGTTTTCAGGACAACTAGACTGGCATACAAAGTGACAAGCAACAGACTACATGTCAGATATATAAGAAGCTGAGGTAATCCTCAGACATATACATTCTGTAGTATATGCATACTCACACATACAAACATACACAAACATACATATACACACACATGCACATACTGTATACACACACAAATTTTAACACAGACTGTAAATCTTATTTGGGGATAGTATCTTACTGAGATAATCCAGATAAGGTGAGAGTATCAAGGTGGGTCTTTACCTTCTCCAGTATAATTTTTATTGTTACAATGAGGTGAAATTTGAACACAGCATCATTAATAAAGAAAGATGTTATGAAGAAATTTAGGTCAGAGCTCTCCATATATAAACTTAAGAAGATCCTAAAACATCCCTTCATTACAGACATCAGGAATCAAACCTGATTGGGCTTCAGTTTTTTAGAAGTGAAACCAGGTTTCTGGAATTTAAATCGCCCAGCTTTGTGACTTGTGGTAACAAGTATCAACTGACAGTCTTCTCATTGGCAACTCATGTGTCTTAAAGTAGTTTTCATTCCAGGAAAAAGTGAATGTCCAAATACTTTCTGAACAATTATTCGTTCTTATAATGTTATTAAAATTTTGAGAACTTCATACAATGCATCCTGATCACATTCAGCCTTCTTCCCCAACTCACCAAGATCATCATCCCCCAACTTCCCCCCAACTTAACACACTTCATTATCTCTCTAGATCTATCTGTACCTTTCTCTTTTTTCTTCTCCTTTTAAATTGGTTGAGTTTGTGTTGATCAGCTACTCCAAGGGTGTGGACAATATACCATTTAAGGAAAATGTCTTTCCCTTTCCCAGTAGCAATAGATACTCAACTAGGTGTAAGACTTCATGCCCACCTTCCTCCTCCATGCTTGAATTTTGTCTGCCTTGAGCTTCACATGTCATGTGCATGCTATCAGAATCACTGTGAGTCCATGTGTGAAATGATCCTGCATTGTCTAGGAACACTATATATTTGAAGTCATCCCCTAATTCAGTCCCTTAAAATCTTTCTTCAACTCATTTCACATAGATGCCTGAGTCATGAGGAGAGAATTGTCTCCTAGACATCCCATTTAGGGATGAGTACTTCTAAGTCTCTTATTCTCTGAATATTGACCACTTGTTGGTTTCTGTGTTGTTATTTATCCCATGGAAAAATATCCTTTTATAAGCACTTAATAGTGCACCAACCTCTGGGTATAGTCGTACTCATCATACATTTTCTTTCTATGTACATTTGGCAGAAAAAAAAATAGTAGTTGGTTTTCTCATTGCTGGTGGAAGTCAAACTGGTGTAGTCACTGTGGAAATCAGAAGTTACTCAATAATGTGAAAATAGATATACCACAATATCCAGCTCTGCCACTCTTGGGCATATATCCAAAGGATTCTTTATGTCCCTTCAATGACACTTGCTCATCCATGTTCATTGATGCTCTTTTCAAAATAGTCAAGGATATGAACTACCCTAATGCCTATCAACTGAAGAATGGATAACAAAATGGGGGTATTTGCACAATGGAATATTATTCCTCTTTTTTTAAAGAAAAAATTAGGTAAATTGGTGGAACTTGAAACTCAGGATTACCTGAGTAGAGGTAATCCAAACCTAGTAAGACAAACATTGAATCTTTTTTTGCTTGTTTGTTTCTCTAAGAATCAGAAAGCAAAACAGAGAAGAGGCAGTTGTGGTATATACTAAATTCTGACCTCATTGCACTGATTCAAATTCTCAGGCTCAACCTGAGAATTCCTTCTACCTTAGTATTGCTGTTTTCTACAGAATGCCCATCCCCTTTCTGTGGAAGGAGAGCCAGTTTACTCTGTGAATGTGGTCTTGGTAGCTTGCCCTTGTTGCAACAGATGCTAATGTGATAATGCTTATGTGACCAACACATATTCTCTGAAGAAGTACAGATTGAATACTTTGGTTTCTCAAAGGGAAAAATGTATTATAAAAGGTTGTGAGGTAGAGGTGCAACCTGAGATAGGGGCATAGTTAAAGTTGGGGAGAGAGGGTGAATAAGACTCAAGTACATTGTGCAGGTACATGAAATTCTCAAAGCAAAAGTAATACTATTATATAGGAAAACTGACTCAGACCCTCAAGTCAAGTTCCCTGATGCTACATAACTCCAGGAATTCAGGATTAGTCTGTAGCAGCAATCTGTCCTCTCCTCACTGAAGATCTCTGCAGAATTAACGTCTACTCTTGTCCTATTTCAGCCTTCAATTTGAACCCTGAAGATTTAAGATGTGTCTAGAACTTTTAATGTTTTTTTTTTTAATGAGGCAATTTCTCCCTTTCGTTTTTCACTTTTCAGGATAAATATATCTTCATCAGATTCCCCTTGACCTCTCTTTTCCCTACAGTAATTCAGTTCCTTCAATTACAAAATTTCTTTTACTTTGTGCTTCTCCAAAGAATATATCTTTGATAGAATTGTTTATGCATAATATGTTTTCTATTTACCTTTTAATGTGATAATAAAAATATAACACAAATTTCACTGCCTTGCCTTTTTTAAGTGTACAGATTATAAATTTATTTTCCCTCTATATTAATGTCTAAAACTGTGATTACTTTTTTTTCCAAATTTGTGTTTTCTTGTTTATCATAGACAGGATCTGACACTTATTTGATGATTTGAAATGCTTGTTGAATGAATCAATTATTTTCTGTTTGTTTCCTCTCAACCTTTGGTCAAGAACTGTGTACTAAGAAACCATCAGCATGTGACATATAATGAGTTTTTAAAAGTAGTGTGAGATCATTTATTCATTAAGTCCTTATATTGCAGACCCTATATTTTGCCTCAAAGATATTTCTTTGAGTAACAAGAAAAATCGTATCACTAGAAATCCGAAACTTCTGAAATGACAGAATAATTATGTAAATAAATATGTAAGCAAGAAAAGTAACACTTGTCTTGTATATTTGGTAATGGCTTAAAGTATAGTTTAGTGATGTGACATAGAGTGACTGGGTAAAACCAAATTCAAAAGTAATTTAAATAACTTGATTGATTAATGGAGAATGGCTACATTCACTAGGGTAACAGAATGCTTTTCTAATGGGCCAAAGCTTACATGTAGAACTAAAAAATTTAACTCTGGATATCTCTCTCTCTTTCTGTCTTCTCCTTCTGCCTCCTGCCTCTCTTCCTCTCTCTTCCTCTCCCTCTCCCTCTCCCTCTCTCTCTCTCTCTCTTTTTCACACACACACACACACACACACACACACACACACATTCTAAGAGAGAAGCATCACTTAGGCAAAAGAGTAATGCAAATTTGTAGGTGGTTCAATACAAACTAATGGTATCTTTATAATAGAAAAGCAACTTTGAAATTGAAAGTATATGATATAAAATGATTTTGGAGAATATATATCTGCCAGGCTATGCATGACTCCACAGGTAGAGAGCTCAAAATTCACTGTTATTGCACTGATAACCACTAGAGTGGTTTAAGATTGCAATGTAATTTGGCTTATTTAGACTTTGAAAGATTATTCTTAGTGCTGAAGGAATGAAAGGGACCAGTGGCTAAAGGTGTATAATATAGCATTGAAATGTAGCAGTAGTTTAACTCAGCTGAGAGACCTCGTCTAACACAGAAGACTAATTTGTTTGGAATTTTGAACCAATAGAATTTGGTTAAAGGTTTTCTGTAAATTTTAAGCAAAACACAGGTATTAAGACAACTTCTTGCCAAATCTCTACCATTTCTACATATCCTCAAGGTAATTACAAGCCAATGAATATGTTAGGTATAAAATCTGGGGCAATATAAAGTTTATTAACTAAACCTCTAGAAGTTTGAGCATATTCTAGCAAAATAAAATAAATTGTAAACACAAAATGAACTTCTCAAAAACTTTACAGCTTATATATCGAATTTGGTTTATAGCTCCAATTAACAACAAATATTTGTCAATAAATCTTTCCTTCTTAGGTAAGAAAAATATCCAACTAGATTCAATAATTCAATTGTGTTTGGGGACTAGATAGTTAGCTCACCTATCAGGTGATTACGTTAAAACCTTGGATCTGAGTTTGATCCTACAGAACCCTCATATAGAAAGCTCTGTATGATGCATACAGTTTTAATCCCAGTACATTGAGGTAAAGACAGGAAGATCTTTGGAGTTTACTGGCCAGGTAGATTAATTTGTCTAGTGAACTGAAGGCAGATGTGAAACCCTTCCTTAATAAACAAAGTGGACAGCAATTAAGGAATAAAAAGAGAAGTTGTCTTCTGCCTAACCTGTATATGCATACAACATATCTTCACACACACAACACACACACACACACACACACACACACATGCACAAACACAATCGGTATGCAGACATGAACACATGTACACACAGGTGCATGTGTACACACATGCCTGCTTATACAAGGACAAACACATGGGAACATACATGTAGTAACAAATACACAGTGTATATGTATGCACACACACACACAAACATATAATGAGCATGCGCACACATACACACACATGATAAGTGTGCACACACATAGACACACGTATGTGCACACGTGCCACACACACACACACACACAACACACACACACACATCTGCTTGAACAAGAACATGCTTGAATTTTCAGGACATGAATTGGATTTAGTGGAATTTGTTTTTATACTATGTAAGTATAATTCTATTCCATTTAAATCATACTCCAGAGTTTTTTTTTTTCCTTCACACACAAAGTATTATTTGTTGCTTATGTTTATCCTAACATATCAAAAGAGACACTGTTTGAATTTTATATAAAAGGAAACTGATCTAAGAATTAAACTTCTTGTTAATAAATGACTAAGATCACAGTGTGTGGTGTCAGGTGTTCTGTTGTAAATATTTCACATCTACATAGGACATAGCAGCATGATTCTGTTTAAGGGCCCCTCATTTGGCTGTCAGCATATTTCTACATATAGCCTTACTAATTACCTTCCTAATTAATTGAACGGATCACAGACAACCAGGTAAATGAAAATATCACTCAGCTGGCCTGAGGTTGCTTGTGTAATCTGGAATAGCAAAAAGTTAAAATAGATAAGCTTTATGACCATTTCCCAAGCAAACAATGAAGCCTTTAAAGGACTCCTCTATAGAAAGAGCTAATCACTAACACCATCGCCTCCCATTGCACAGCCTCCACACATCCTGCACTTTATCTTCATCATTTATTCACTGGTTTCGCTACTTTCACATTTACGTGGTGTGTTTGTGTGTCCATGTGTGCCCACATGCCACTGTGCCTGTGTGAGACTCAGAGAGAAAACATGCAGAAATTGATTCTCAATGACCTAGTTTCATTATTTTATCAATACAACCATTGCAAACTGACTGATTCTAGTAATTATAAGGCATTTCTTGTAAAATCAAATTATTTCACAATAAGTCACATAATGAAACATTTCTAGAGCCAGCATTATACTAACGAAAAAATTATAATTATAAACCTTAGTTTTTGTATTCACTGCAGTAAATATCAAGTTCTTTCAAGTTCTTCAAGTTCTTTAAAAACTGTAGGTTACAATTCAGGTTAAAAATGATTCTCATGGCTACAACTCCATTTCAGACAACACAGCCCAACGTCTAAGTGACACCCACCACACAATTAATTTCCAAATGCCAATGTTTCCACACTTGAATTATTTAGAAAAGAGCAAAGAGGAGACAGAAAGTATTAGGATGTAGGATACCCCCACACATGCATTAACATTTGAAAGAAAATTTTAGCAAGTGAATTCAGGGCATAAGATACAAAAAGGCTATCTCACAGAAATCAAGTAAGTAAACAAATATGTAACTTTTCATAATCTGAATGATGAACTGAAATATTATGAATATTTTTATAGAATTTAAATAATAAAAGAGACACATGTATGTACACTTCACTCAAAGATATAAGATCTTTAGACTCAAAATTTGACAGACTAACATGAACCATGTGTGCTGTGTTTAAAATTCTAATAAAGATTGGGCTCCTAGGGGGAAAATAAGGAGACAAAGACAAAGAAGTGGAAAAGGTTGCAGGTTGTGAAGGAACAAGAGAATATAGGCTTTCACAGTTTCAAATCATATAAAACGCTGTTAGGACTGTGCACTAAAAGTGTTTACAACAGTTTGTGGATATTTCAAACAAGTGCAAATTTATACAAGTTCTGTTGACTCAAATTTTATCAGAGTATAACAGTTACTGGTAAAAGTCAAAAATAACTCTAGTTATTGTACAAGTTTAATTAATGAGTTATCAGTTTTTTGTCTTCTGATTTTCGCATTGATAATAACATTGGAAGTATCTACTCTTGGTCTTTTTTACCCTGTATGTAATTATGCCATTTGACCAAGTCATGTGTAACACATACATATGTGTGTGCATTTTATGTCATATCAAATTTGAAATTTTATAATATAATAAAATGAATATATGATTGACTATTTCTTTTTGGGAAAATGCATTCCATTAACAAAACTATATTGCTTTACATTTCATGGGCCATCAATCGAAAATACATTTGTCCTTTCCAATAAAATAGTTTGGACACAGTAAGGATAATGAAGTCACTAAATGTTTATGATGACAGGAAATAGAAGACTGGTGCTATTTTAAAAATTTAAAAAAGGATTTGGCAAAAATGAGTGAACATGAGGAAGGGCCAAGTGACTGTCCACTTTAATTGACAGCCTGCAGTCCAGATTGCTAGCATCTGGAATGAGCAAGGTAGACAGCTATCTATATTCTTTTGTAAATGTTGCGATTTAACTTGTAAATTTATCTACACTGCTTCTAAAATTACTGCAATTCCCACATTGTTTAGAAAGTGTAATCCTTGAGATAAACAAACCACAAGCAGAAGTTCAGCACATGCTGAATCTGGTTTCTGCTCCCCCCCCTTCTTTCTGAATCAGAATCCTTAGGCTTATATTCTACCAACAGGGTCCCAGACTCTGTTCACCATGTACAAGTTCCCATAGCCATAGCCAAATGTTTTAATTTATAGAATATTCTACGTTTTGCCACTGGCAATGCACTCACCACTAATAAGTTCCACAGATGGCAGGAAAACCACAGAAAGCACTATATGCTATCTGTCATGCATATAATTTTAAAATTTAGCGATGCATAATATATTTATACAGTTTATCTCAGAACATCTCTTTACAAATGAAAACAGAAATGAAATGATTAAAAATTCTTCTTAACCAATACGTTGGGAATGAACCATTATTCTTAATTTTTTAAGAGTCTAAAACAAAGTTGCATTTAAAGCAACTGATTAGTCTGGGTTTGATTTAGTTCTGTTTTATCAGAAACATCAGTAATGCCACACTTTCAACAATCACAAAAAAAAAAAAATGTTTGCCTTTCTTAAGGAAAATAAGAGAAATTCTCCAAAAGTGATATCATTGGGTATAATGTTTATTAATAACTATGAATTTGCCAAGAGCTAGAATCTTGCAGGAAGTGCGCTGCAATGAGGAATCGTTTGGATTGTGTGAACCAGTAGGTGTAACTGAAAGATATTTTCATAATTGATTTAATTGTGGAAGGTCCATGAATCCAGATTTGCAAAGGACCATTCCCTGAATTGGGTGCCTGGTCTCTCCAACAGTGGAGGAAGTCCCCTGACACTGAGAATGCATGCACTCTGTCTTTCTGTGTCATGATTGTGGATATGGCAGGCTGTTTCAGGTGACTGCCTTGACATTCCCACAAACATGGGCAACTATCTGGGATTGTGAATCCAAAAAACTCTTTCTCCCATTAGTTAGAGTCTTTCAACGCATTAACAGATGTGTTAAATTATGTGCAAACTATGTATGTAAAACAACTACAGCTATAGTTGTCTGTATTTACAAATTGATGAAAAGTGTGATATTTTAAAAATTAATTCAGCCTTAAATGTGTGTACCTTTGGGTTTTTCAGAATATACTCTCTATGTGGTATCATGGAGACAAGGAGGGAAGAATATATATATATATATATATATATATATGTGTGTGTGTGTGTGTGTGTGTGTGTGTGTGTGTGTATTGTTTTCTTTCCTTTTCACCAATAAAAATAATGTTCCAATAGACTTTCAAACAGAAGATTGTATGAGTCTTTGAAAATATCCTAAATTAGAATAATAAGCCATCAATTTTAACTATTTGTATAACTGAAAATTGTATTCTATGATTCATTTCCATAATTTAAAATAATTATTATGTTACATTTTTATATAATTTAAAATCAGATTAAGTTGCTTTAATCAATGCATAAATATATTTAGAGGCTATATGAATACCAGGATATTGGCAAAAGAATATATCAACATGTGAAAATTTGTTTGGGTAAAATACCATAACAAAACCTATAATCATAGCAGCTCATTTCGAGGAAAATACTTTTAGATGATGGAGCTCAAGAAAATAAGCAATTCCTTGGAAATTTGAAAATGTGAAAGCTGTATGCCATTGAACTTGAGCAGATATAACAAATTATTATTGGCCAAGTTGCATGTAAAGTGGATATTTTCCCACAGCTGAGATTCTATTACCAGTACTACTGTCTGTGGTGAGGGTTCCCTTCCTGATCTAGAGCACTGCTTTCTCATTCTATCTTCACATGACAAAGATGCTCAGAGATATCCCTTTTTCTCCTCTACTTAAGGCTATTGCTACTATCAGATTACACATCCACTTGTGTGACCTCATTTAAAATTAGCTATCTGGTATACCTGCCCTTCAAATAAATTCAATTGAAAAGGGTTTCAATCTGGAATTTGATAGATATAAGGAACACATTTTAGTCAAATGGAATAGACCAATGATTCTCCATACCAATGAAGCCTAAGCCTGCCTCTAGCCAATCTTAATGCTCACTGAATTGGGACTTTCCAAAAATATCATTAGAATATTAAAGTTCTTTGAATGTTGTACTCAATGAGCCCATACCATTAGGATCTAAGAACTTATTTCATTAGTCTAGATACATTGGATAATCTCTGTAAATCTCCAAATCCAGAATAATGTTGACTCTTGGACTAAGAAAATCCTGCTAAATAGAAAACAACACCAAGGAGGCATTTATTAATATCAAATGGCAAGATGAATGCATCTTATAACACAATCAGTCCAGTAGTGTTTAAACATTATGTGATATAAAAAAGATCCGCTGAACTAGATTCAAAGAGAAAACTGATGATAGAAGAACATCTAATAAGATTCTGGGGAGCAAACTGAAGTCACAGGAAGTAAGAAATGCTATAAGAACTTGTTGAAATATAACTTGGAGCAATACATCATTCCTGGAGGACACCGGGTAACACTGGCCCTGGGGGGATTAAGGCTGCTACAGGAATAAGAGATATATTAGTTTTTAGAGCCCTTACATACAAGCACATAGGGGAAATTGAAAAGATTGTATTTTTGCAAACAACAGAACCTGGCGGGTATACAGCAATAATTAGTATTGTCTGTGATTTCTCTGGATTCTATATTTGGCTAAAATTGATAAGTTTGGTAAGAAGCAATCTTTGAAAAATGTTTAAGACAATTATTTCTATTTTCCTTTTTATGAAAACCAAAAAGAAGAGAAAGTACACTCAGTAAAGTCTTTCATTTAAATGCATGTTAATGTTTGCAATCTATTCTTATAAAATGTATGTAGATATTTTAGGTAGCTTTGTTTGGGAGAAGGAAAATAATTATGGTTATATATTTAGTTCCAGAGGACAAAATTTTATTAGCCCTTAGTCTATAGCCCGAAAACTTTGTCCCACCCTATTTACATCACAAATACTAATAGTGAGGGTAGCTGTTTACTCTATGGTTTACAACTACATACTACTTTCTTATGTGGACCTGTATGCTGATTAGAACTTATTCTGAAGATGTCACAAATAAAAGTCAGAATCCCTGGAGAAACATAGATGGCAATGTCCCACACACCAAAGCAGGAGACTCTCCAGGACATCTGTGATATGCTTTCATTGTCACAGGACTGGGTACAACTACATAAAAGTCTATCACTTGGGTTTTATTGATTCAGTATCTTACAGAGTATTTTTTTCTTGAAAAGTAGGCTGAAATGCACTTTCAAAACACAACAAAAGGTCTAACGTCTAACAATGATTTGACATTTAAAAATGGTATGTTAGAAATGAAATAGGATAATTTAATCAACCCCTTGCTGAACCTGACACTGAAGCTCAAAATCCCAATGAAAATCAGAGCTTGCTGCCAATACCACTCAGGAAAAACAGCCCTGACTGGAAATCAGGCCTGAACTTAGGGAGAATCTGTTTTCATAAGGAATAATTGGTTAAAATGGAAGAAGAGTGGTTGGTAGCAAATCTGTTTTGTCCTATGCACCTGTGAGGCCCTACCTGCCCAAAAGAAAAGAAGGTACAGATATCTGCCCTATGTAGCAAAAGTAACATCTGAAAAAAAATCAAATTGAAAAATATGTGGTCACAACTCTTATGTTTTGACAAACTACATAGCAAGAAATCTTCAAATCTAAATAAATCATATTCCATATGTGTATTTGGAACCAATATATAGTTTCCTTTTCCTCCTTCTTGTCCTGTCTTCACAATCCCTTGTTTTTTTTCCATTAAAGACAGACAAATATTCTCTACTCCCCTCTTTCCCTTTCTGTTTCTTGTGTTTGCATGTATGTGTCATATGTGTATGTATATTACACATATGTGTGCTCGCATGTACATGTATTCATAAGTGCCATCACATTGCTTTCATTTTCGTTTTAAGTAGAAGATTTTGGTGTCTTTCCTATATATCACTCCTAAAAGTTGTTTCATCCAGTGTATTTATTAGAAAAAGGAAGATAACAGAAGTCTAAAGTGGAGTGGGAAAGAGTTTTAGAAGCTGGAAAGGTTTCTGAAACGTTTCCTGTAAAGTATAGTTCTGTATTTTTATTATGAAAATCATACATATAAAAATTTAAATTATCTATATATTTCCCTCAGCAAAAATCTCTGAGAGCTGGCCCCTGCATGGATTTATTGATGAGATCATCCTGACTAGTATAGCATTTTGCATGTTGTAGGTGCTCAGTGAATATTTCTTGAATGAACAAAAAAAATTTGATAACAACCATCAGTGCTGTAGCTCTGCTCATGACCATGCATTTCTAAAGATACCCACATGCTTCTAAAGATGCTGCTAGATGCTAGAGTCTCCATAACCAACAGAGGGAGAACCTCATGGAAGGAGAACAGTTCTAATCTTATGCTTCATGTGGCATGTGAAAAATGGACTTCAGAAGTTAGGATGCACGAAAGCAAATGTATGTCTCCAGACAAGAGATGAGGATTTGAGTATGAGTGTCTTCAAAACAGGAATGTAAGTATATGTGTGGATATCACCCAAATATTTTCAGATGAAAATACAGTTGAATCCTGTGCGTTTTCCACTGTGAGTAGTTAGCCAGGAGGGATTTTCAAGATAGCTTTAATGAGCTGTGACTAGAATTTTTTTAAAATAAAAATATATAGTAGTCTACCCTTATTTGTGGTTTTTCTTTCTAAAGCTGCAGTTACCCATGGTCAACAATGGTTTGAAAATAGTAAAGGAAAAATTCATGCATCATGCACTTTCTAAAACTTAAGTTTGTATATGCTGCTGTCCTAGCCTGGCAGTGACTTATCCCTTTGCCCATCAAAAACTTGGATATCACCTGCTATCTTCCCACCTCACAGTTGTCTAGTTTGACTGAGGAACTGTATAGTATTAACAGAATGTCTGTAATCAAACATCAAGTGTTTAGTTGATGGCATCCCCAGAAGAGAAGAACAATGAATGCTTGCAAATGTGACTTGCCAAAAAGAAGCCAAGGAATCTTACACTCTATGTAAAAACCTGAAGATAATATAAAATAATTTGAGAGAGACCATGATCAAAATTTTATTAAAGTATATTGATATGATTTTTCTAATTTTATTATCATTGATCACTCCCTGTGATTAATTTACAATCAAATTTTATTATAGGTTGGTGTATTTGTAGAAAAAATAGCAATACAAACACGTGCAAAGGGTCTTTCAATACTTGTTTTCAGGTACTGGAATTTATCTTCCTAGACTAATGTAAACTACTGCAGTCTACACCAGGCTAGAAAAGAAAACAATCAGAATTTGATAAGAACAAGTATTTTTAAACCTCCCTGTAATGGAGTATTTTGATATAGTTTGCAGATAAACCTTCTATCTATATTATTTTGTATATTCCTTTTTTCTGCCTCTCTGCTGGCCCTCTATTTTGTATACCACAGGAACGGACTCACTCACCGAACTCCATCTCCAGCCCTAAGACCAACTTTTGCTCCTGGAGAAAAGAATAGAAAGAAAATAGGTGATATAATGAAATGGTGCTTAATGTTTGTATCTGTTTAATTTTCTGCAAAATCAAAATATAAGAAGAACTTTCTTCGTGTATAGCCTAATAGGGAAGCCATCAGAGATTGCTGGTGTGGAGACAGAAGAACTTTTATTATTTTACTGAGAGATAACCTGGTCTACATTCAGGGCTGTAGCTGAAAGCTAGATTTCAATAGAGACCCATGGGAAAGTGAAAGAAATAATCCACCCACATTCCTGAAACTGAGAAGACTAAGGCATCTAGTGACAACTACCAGGATAGATGAATCAGAATTTGTAAACTACTTGCAAGATTCTAAACTTAATATCGTAACTGTGAATAATATTTATGTGCTTTTAAATACCATTATTTACACTAAATATTAATAATTGTGAACAAATAGATTGTAGTAACTTCAGCTTAATGTTGTTGAGGAACATTATTAACAAAATCAAATATTTTTATGGCTTAAACTGTGTCTATCCTAAGTAAATTAGAACCCTAATCTCTCTGTGTATTGCCAAAATCTGTCTTGTTATGAGATAAAGTCCATGAAAGCAATCAACTTAAAATTATGAGCCATAAAACAACAGGCTGCTCTTTTGATGAATTTGCAAAGACTCAGGCACACTGAGGCCAGGACAACATGATCTAATGAAATTGGAATTGCTGTTGCTAAATACAGAGAATAAGAAGAGACTTCTAGAGAAACCTGGAATAAATCAGCTCTGAAGAAACATGAACTGGATGACACCTTGGTTTGAAGATTTTGACACCTGACACCTATTTTGTGGTTATTGAATAATAGATATCTTAGAAGGTAACAGAAACCTTTCCTTGCAGCCAGAAGTGGAATACACTACCAGGAAGAAAGTGGTAAGTTCTTACATTACTTGATTCTCATAAGATATTAACCATTTAAACACTGGCATTCCAAACACAAATTAGAATCAAATGTAGCAACCTATGCCTGGATCACAATATCTGAATGTAAGTCAGAATCGTTTGCTTTCTCTGAGAGTTTCTCTGAGAGCCTGTCCCGACTGAATGACAGAATGTACCTTTTGTTTTAGAAAGGAGTATTGTAGTGAAGATATTCTAAGTTACGATTCTGATTGTTTTAAAAATAGGATAGTTTTGCATGTTAAATATTTCAAATTATATTCTACTATAATTTAAAACTGCTTTTAAGGAAACTTATTTATTTGACTTTTAAAGAGAATATTTATTTTTCTTACTTAATCGTCATGTGAATTATTGCATGTCTGGAATAGAAAGTTTATGTAACAAGATATTTTGTGGAATGCAAGTGAGTCTTGCTGTGTGCTTGAGCCTACCATTAAGTCATCTGGGATGTGTTGAACTCAGACCAACACATTGTAATTTGTATTATTAGTAATCTATAGTTATTATTTCTTTAGGCAACAAAAGAGCAAAACTAGTTACTTTTATGGTTTAAATAGCAAATTATTTAATGTTTTAAAGATATTCGTAAAGTGTGTGGCCTCAGATGGAAAATTCCTTTAACTTTGTTAATAAAGGAAATTTTTAACCACTTCTACTCATATATACTAAACCATACACAAAATAAGATGATGAATTAGGAAGGAAACGCTTTAAGAGAATTACTGTAAGCATGAGGAAACTATTAGACCCGAGTTTTCAGTAGTCTAAAATTCTAAGATTTGATTTTTAAATGATGAAACATCCAATAAGCCAAATGACTCTGCATAAACATGTACATGGAATAAATTATTCCAAATGAAAGCATGGATGTTATTTGTTCAGCTGTTTTAGTGGTTGGAACATTAGGAACAAAAGCTATTATTGTTCTATGTACTTTTTTTTTTTTTACAGGAAATAGACAGTGGCAAACATACAGTAGTTCAACACATGAGATCAGAGGCAGGGTTTTTATAGTAAACCAAGAACAGATGTTGGAACGATTCAAGACCTTTACAGAAATTATTAGTTATGTTTGCCTTTGAAAGCAAAGAAAGTTTACAGAGACTCACATATCTGATTATATTAAGAAACAGGCAGGTTTTCAAATCCAAAAGCTTTAACTCATTCAGGCTCAAGGTTCCTGCTGTACAGGTTCTGACCTTACTACTCAACAGTATTGAAAATAACTATGACGAGGTCCATGGCCCCAGACAGCTTTCCAAACCGTGCTTACTTTTGAAAGACTTTTTAAAACCAATTTCCTGTATGCAAACTTAATTGCCACATTCACCCAAAATCAAATAAAAATAGAATTTATGCAACAGGAAAGCATCCTTACTTAGTAGCAATGACTAAAATGGATTAATTAACAGGCATTAGGAGGAATAAATCCTCTCAAGAACTACAAGGAATTTTTTTTTTCTTTTTTAGATTGAACTGAAAGCCAACAAACAACTTTTTTCCTATTTGTAGGGGACTTGTATGAACAAAATTGACTTCATCAGTATTTCTGTCATTGACCTCCACCTTCAGGATCCTCAGGAGCTCAATCAGCTTTTATTCAGTGAGAATCCTTTAATCACTCCTTAGGAGACATTCTCATTCTGTCTTTCTTTTTCAAAGTTAATTATTTTAAATTGATTGAAATGTGTATGCAGTCACCATTTACAACTCAAAGTTCTAAAGTTACATCTATATATACTCATCATACACAGGAACGTATACACAGAGTATATAATGATAACATGTAGCAGCTGAAAGTATGATGAATTCACATGCTACTGACAGGATGTTGAGGAGAATGATAAGAAGATTTTAAACCCCTATAGCACTTTTCATAAATAGAACATGTCACTACTAATTGTAGCCACTATGCTGTATGGTAGTCCTCTCGTAGAATATTCTTCTCATTTTACTTTCACATTCTTTACCCCACACTTCTCCAACACTTAATCCCAACTATAATAGCCAATACAAACCATCATTTCATTTTCCACTTTTGTAAGATAAAATTGTTCATTCCACAGGAAAGCGAGATCAATTAGTTATTTTGCTTCTCAAACTGTGCTAAGTTTCTATTTTCCCCTCTGATTTATCACACAACTGCAGCAAGCTCGTACTTAAATCCTCAGAACAGTCATTTCCAACTCAGAGGCTACTCTCAATTTAGACTTACACCTCTCATTGTGATTGGAGGAAAACGTGATGATGCTCATTAACGTTACTTTATCCATCTGACCTGTACCTTCAGGAGGGCTTCCCACTCATTATTTCTCAATCCATCTTGCACTTAAGAATTATTTCATATTTTCAACTCTCTGCTCATAGAAATATTCTCCCATGTTAACACAGAAACACTTAAATATTGCAATTGATATCATTTCCTCACTTCAGGCTGGCACCGATCCATTCCTGCCTGCATGGCTGGTATCATTTGCATCACATGGGCATTTTTTGTTATGTTCTATCTAGAAACAAATTGATACATTATTTAAAAAACTCACACCATTTATTCTATTCTACCTACTTCTTAAATTCTGTCCTCTGATTTATATCAAAACTCAACACTATTTGTTTTTCTATGAAATTCATATTCCTATAGAGTTGTTTAAAATTAAAATATTTGTCTAAACTTGTGGTCTACTCTTAAATCTGTTGTGTTCCTCTTTAATAAAGGAAATAACTCCTTTTATCAAGTAAACAGAAACTGCATAATTCTGCTTTTATTACTGTTCGAGAACTAATGCACATAATGTGTTTTTGTAAATTTCATTCGCTTTCTCTTTCCTTCAATTCCTCCATTGCTCCCCGTACTAATTTTCCCTCCCAAATCATGTATTCATTGTTTTAAGCCTACTAAATCTATTGACTGCTGCCATGGTGTCCATAGTTATAGCACCAAGCCATGGAGCATGGGTAGCCTTGCGAATTCTAATCCTTGACCAAATTAATTATCCTTCCCCATCAATTCCCAACAGCACCTCAGCTAAGTGTGGAACTTCATAGAACCTCTGTCTGTCCATACTGAGTTGCTGGTTTGGCTGGCTTGAGCTTATATAGATGGGATTTGTGCATACAATCACAGTAAGTATGAAATCATTTGTGCAGCATCCCTGTGATTCCTGTAAAATACTTTTTCTTCAGTAGAAATTCATAACTTAAGGCTCTTTCAATCTTTGCATCTCATCTTCTGTGATGATCCCAGAGGTCATCTTAGGAGAGGGCAGTGGATATTTGTTTCATTCTGAATTGAGGATCCCATAGTCTCTTATTCCCTGAACACGGACCAGCTGTGAGTCTCTGGGTTAATCACCATCTACTGTAATAAGAGATGTGCCTGATGATGAATTAGAGGTGCCGTACTCTATGGGTATGAAGGTAAGAACTTAGAGAGTAGTTAATATTATTTATATTTAGAATAATCTTTACATTTCGCCCTAATGACTATGACCTGGCCAGCCATAGGTTTTGGGTCTAGTTAATAGTACCTACCAAGCCTGAGTTCCTTCTTGTAGTACAGACTTTAAGCCCAATCAGAAAGTGGTTGATTGGTGCCATAGCATTTATGTCACTACTGCCACTGTTGGGTTTATCAGTCATTTTTGCAGGTCTCAAGGTTCACATCTGGGTAAGATTTGTGAATACTTGTCTTCCCTGACAGTATAAATAGAACCTTCCAGAACTATAACAGCTAGCCAATAGGGATGAAGCTTCCAAGTGGTGTCAGCTTGATTTCTCCATGTCCTGTCATTCAAGTTTGTAGTATTTTCATCAATACAGTTTTGCCAACAAGATATAAAAGATAACCAGGGATAATAACAGCAGCATGCGGTTTTGAGGGGCATCTCTAGAAACCAGATGATGAACAACTTGAACAGAAGTAATCTATACCCATCAATAGACTTGGGCTTTTATTTCACAGCCTATGGTGTCTACGGGAGGTATTGTTACCCTGTTAAAGGTTAAATTCATTTACATATTTTCATAAATCTATACATTTGTATTTCAGGAAGTTTCTAAAATAGAGTGTTTCTATATGTTTTATATATCTTTACTGTCTGATAGCCATCCTTATACTCACACCTTTACACTGCCCAACCATCCCCCATTAACTTTTCCTCCTCCATTATTCCCTTTTCCGTATTCATACCAACTACGTTCTATTGCCTTTCTTAAATTCTACCCCCAAGAGCCCTTAATAGTACCCTGCCTTTTATGGGTAGACAAATTAAAACACATATCTAAAGATTCAATGCTAATATCCACATATGAGAGAAAACAGTTGGTGTTTGTCTTTATGTATCTGGTTTACCTCACTCATAATGATTAAATCTAGCTCCATCCATTTGCCTGTAAACTTGTGACCACTTAGACCATCAGCCCATCATTCTATCTCTTTTTTACCTGCAAAATTTAAAGAATACAATTTCTGCCTTAATGGAAACACCTTGTATTTTCCTGGGGCCCATTTCTACATTCATAGCTCTAAGAACTGTATTTTTCGCATAGCTCCTGGTGCTTGGACCTCTTCTTCATATCTGTATCCCATCTCCATTCAGTCTCCATGGGCATCACAGCTTTACACACTGAGATAAAGTTTATGTTGCTTTGATGAAACACCATAACCAAGAACAAGTTGTAGAGGTAAGGGTTTATTTGGCTTACACTTGCACATTGAAATCCATCATTGAAGGAAGTCAGGATAGTTAAACTTAAACATGGCAGGAACCTGGAGTCAAGAGCTTGTACATAGGCCATGGAGGAGGCTTGCATTCCATGGCTTCCTCAGTCTTTCCTGTAGAACCCAGGAATTCCTGCCTGGGTGGCCCCACCCACAATGGCTGAGTACACCCACATCAGCCATTAATTAAGAAAATGCCCTACAGCTTGCCTACATCCCAATATAATGGAGGCATTTTCTCAGTTTACACTCTCTTTTCTCTGATGATGCTATCTTGTGTCAAGTTGGCATAAATAGCAGAATTTCCCAAATGCTAAGTGTATCAGACATTTCTTTAAGTGTTTCTCAGCCATTTGATATTCCTGTTTTGAGAATTCTCTGTTTAGATCTATACCCCACTATTGGTGGTATCACTAAAAGAAATTTGGGGAGGGAATTAGAAAGGGTGGAGACAAGGAAAACTGAGGAACTGGGAACATAACTGGGTTTGTTCCCAATGACAGAAAGAAGGATTTTCCCCTGGGTAGATAAAAGGGAGACTATTGTACAGGATGATGGCCCTGTTAGGAATAAAACAGAAGAGTCTGTTTAGGAGAATGATCAGAAAAGGCAGCCTCTCCGAAGTTCACACCACTAATAGAGTGGTTACTGGAGATGTTTACACATTATGTTTATGCATGTGAACATAAACATAGATGCATATTCAACTATGTACACACATATGCATATCGTGAATATTGTAAAGTCATTTTTAGCACAAGAGGAAAAGCTGCAAATATATTTCTTTAAGTGCTGATGGCAGCTTGCTCCGAACAGTGCTCATTGTAGAGCATTAAATCATAATTCATTCAGCTTGAGTTATTCTTATAATGATAGGGTGGCTATTGGAATTCTGCTGCCTTTCTTTACAGTCACACGGAAATGGAACATACTGTCATGCATTTTGTCCTATTTCACATCACTGGATAAATTTTAACCAAGTAGCAACTTAGAGATTAAGTTCTTTTGCATCGTTAAAGACTCATTACTGTATTATTCTGTTATTAGAACTTTCTGATATAAAAATATGAATTTTTTTTATTTTATTGTTTTCTCTTAACATTTAATATTCTAATATTTGGCATATGATATTTATATACTAAATGGTCAAACAGAAATGACAGATGATTGTTCTCCAAGCCTATACGTAGGAATAGGACTAAGAATTTAATTCATTATATAAGCACCACTGAGGTCTGACCTGAAACACTTAGTTGAGCTGCGCGATGATTTTGTTTTTATATACTTAATAATATTTAGAAAATTTAGTTTAGAAAATTTAGAAAGTTTAGAAAAGTTTAGAAAAATTTAGCAGTTTAGAAAATTATTATTATGCCAATTCAGCTTCATTTATTCTTAATAATATATATTGCCAAACCACCAATCCTTCCTTCTTTATCTCTTTCAGTAACACTGCCAATTTTTTTTATTATTTCTTTTTTTGAAGAGAAAGAAAAAAACTGAGCTCTTTTGTTCTCCCTTTTGCTGTTTTTCCTCCCTTGATCCTTTCCAATTCCCCCTCAACCCTTCTAATTGCATAGCCACTTCCTTAACCTTTTCTGGAAAAGAAGTAGAAGCAAAAGAAGAAAAAAGAAGAGCAAATTACCACTGAAAGCAAAGTGGTGTGGTTAAAACGGAGAGTGTTGGCAGTTGGAGTAGGAAGTTGGTAGGTGGGTTTGATAGATGATAGTCCTGTTTTTCAGCAGCTCCTGATCTTTGAACTCCATATGGTTAAGGAAAGTCAAAAGAAGCAGAGCATGTTTCTTTCTTTCTCTTTATCTCTCTTTCAAGGCTGCCTGAGGAGCAGTGAAGAATTCTTGATATCTTTCCTGTCTCTTTTTAGAGGGTAAAAGGCACAATAGGAATCTGTTACAAGTTAGGGATCCATCACAGTAACAGTTGGGGCAAGAGAATAGGCTTTAGGCTTTCAATTACAAAGGACAGATCTTTCTTGGAAGGAAAAATAAAATAGATAGTATGGATGGACAAAGAGGGAGTGACAGAATAGAGAGGATAAAATAAGGAGAGTCACAGAAGAGGGAGAAAGCAGGTATGAATACAGGAAGTGACAGCTAGATGTAAGGACCATTTTAGTGACTTATGTGGAAACCCAATATAATAGAAGCCTCAAAATTATATGCATCTATCAAGGTGATCTTAATCAAATCACCAAACAACAGAGAGACAGAGCCCCAAATGACTTGTTTCCTCACCAAATGAAACTTTGGAGCAGGAATGGGTTACAAATAATTGAGTTGTTGGCCAAGGGGCTCCATGGGAACCCCCAAACAACCCTTGCTATTACAAAGTCTATAGGTTGCTTTTCCTAAACTGAGCGTACAATCCTGTTTCTGGCAAAGAACACCTACATAATTTATAGAACATTGAGACGTTGAGAAGATGCCTACCTAGAGCGTTCACCCCTGTGGATATTGTTCTTGGTACTGTAAGGTACTCTGCAAGCTACCAAAGGAGAAATGTAAACATCTACTCAACTATAAATCCTTCCACCTACAATGGTGTCCTGCCAGCAAGATATGCTGGTACAAAACTGAAAACAGAATCCTGGAACTCCCCTGGACACTTACTCCTGAAACTGATAGCTACTGTAACAGATTCCTAACTTGTAACATGTTCTCACGGTCCCTGTTTTACCGTCTAACTCATGAAAGAGATGGAAAAGATAGGAAGAAATTAATCTTCACTAATCTTCAGGCACCCTTGAAACAAAGAAAGAGAGACAGGAAGAAACATTCACTGCTCTTTTTGGCTGTCCTTAGCTTAGAGAACAGGAGCTGCTAGCATTTCATAAACCAACCCACCAACTGCCAACTGGCCACTGCCTCCTTTATATTCTAAGCAAAGTTCCCAGAATTGCAAGCAGCACCTAATTATAAGGAAATATATACAGGACAACAACAACAAAAGCTTATTCAAAAAGTAAGTCCAGTTACACTGATGCAATGGTGGCACAAAGCATGTGGGAGTAACCAATCAATATATGGTTTGATTTAAGAGCCACTCTATGAGATAGAAACCAAAGATGCTGTTTGGTCGACCAAGACCCATTGAGTAGGCAGTCCAGGATAAAACCAAATACTACCGTTCTACAATAAGAGCATAGCAATAAAATGACTCCTAATGACATTTTACTATACTCGAAGGTCAGTGAATTGCTCAGCCATCAACAGAGAAGCTTCCTCCTGCAGCAGACAGGAATAAATAAGGAGACACACAGGCAGACTTTATTTAGGGAACCCTGTAGAGGGGAAAAGAGTGTAAGAGCCAGAGGGTATAGAGGACACCAAGGAAACAAAGCTTCAAAACACAGTGGGCCTATGCACATATGAACTCACAGAGACTGAGGCATCATGCACAGGGTCTGCATGGGTTGGCACCAGTTGGGATTTGAGACCCGAAAAGAGAAACACAAACATCCTCCACCACTAAGCTAAAAGCTGTTTCTGAAAATTAACCACTTGCAAGTGAGATTTTAGTTCTCTTCAAGGGATTATCACTGGGGAAACAAAATACTCTTAGGGGCTGCCACACACAGCGTTAGACGGCAAATGAAACAAAGTCAATTGTATCTTGGATGTTCCTTGTCTCATATATCAGGGCTTTTACTTCATTCATATTTTATTTTCATTTTATTTTATTTTGTTTGTTTGTTTATCGTATTTTTAAAATATTATGCCATCTGTTCTGGTGTTTCTATGGGATTCCTGGATGTGCAAATGAGTGTGTGTCTAGGTTTACATCTGTTTCTTGTGCCTTTGCTCGAGCTCCTTTCATTCTGCTTGTTTTGTCCCCTTCTGATTTCTTTGATTTTGTTTAATATCATTATATTATAGCATTATTTCTTAGATAACTGTTTCCAAATAAGAGACAGAGAGTTCATAGGTCTAGATAGGAGGGAGGTAGGGAAAAACCGGGAGGAATAGAGGGAGGAAAAACATAATCAGAATATATTGTATGACTGTTCGGGAAGTTTCTTTTTAGTTATGTTTGAAATTGTTTTATGTACTGTTGAAAAAAAGGATACATCGGCCTTGGTGTTCAGTATTGTCTACAGGTGTTGGGTTTCTGTAGGGGATGTTTGATTGCTTATGATCTGTACCTGAGGAGTTCTGAATCAATAAAAACACCTGAGCTCAGAGCTCCGGATTCTACTGTTGATTGAGTATGGTGTTGGCCAGGACAGTGGTTCCCTCTGCTGGGGTCTTTCAGGGTTTGAAGTAATAAATATGCCATCTTGTCTTCCTTGCTGAGCCTCCCCACAGCAGCTGTACTACTACAAATCGTGTGTCAACATAGGGCAGAACATCAAGCCAGCTAATCCAGCTTAGAGACAAGGAAGAGAAAGAAACAGTCAGGTAAAGTACACTTAGGGAAGCTACCAGAGGATAGAGATTAAGGTATTAATTGAAGTCTCCTAAAGGAAGAGGTGGGAGAGAAAGAGAAATAAGCCTCTATGAAGAGAAAATTGTGAAAATTAAGTGAGAAAGAGATTCAAAAGTGGAAGCCACAGAGTGGAGGCCCTTAGAGATAAAGAATTCATCTGGGAGCAGGAGAAAGCAAGGTTCGTAGTGCTTTTCCTGATCATGGGGCCGCCATGCCCTCCTGTCACTGGTTGTAGCTCGCTGCTGGTGTTTCATGACCTGAGTTTTTTGATAGCTATGTTGTGTGTGTGTGAGGCCCAAGTAGGTCTTGTATTTGAGGTCTATAAAGAAGGAAATATGTTTCCCCATGGTGGTGGTGAAAAAGAAAGCCAAACCATCAGAATGTTTCAACTGGAGGTTCTTCCCACTGGCCCAGGTCCCCTGGCTTTTGTGGAAGCGTCAACTTAGAGCCAAAAAGCCCCTTAGTTAAACTGAACAGTTTTATTTTTTCCCTGCAAACCTAACTACAAGAGGTCCTAATTAGACACATCTGCTATGGTGATGAGAACTCCACCCATGAGGGAACCCTTACTGCAGACAAAATGAATAGTTATTTTTCCAGCAAACCAGGCTCTATCTTAAAACCTGTTTTAAACCTGTGTGTTTCCTCAAGGTCAGCAAACAGAAACTGTCTTCCAGAACTGGCTGAGGTTGCTTCTTGTGCTGGTAGCCTAACTTGGTACTGGAAGAGTCACACAGCTGGTGCTGGTTTTGAAGACATGAAGGGCTTTTTGGAGAACAACTGAGGTTTGGCACTGTGAGAGGCCAGGAGAGGCCATTACTGAATGTGCAGCCAAAATAGCAGTTGAAGGTCTCGATTGAAAGGGTCATGCAGGGAAGTTGAGTCTTGGCACCATGAATAGAGTCCAGGAGGGGCTATTGTTGAAAGTGCTGCCCAGTTGCAGCAAAGAACCTCAGCATTTTTTTTGTGATACCAGAAAAATGGGATGACCACCAAAAACAACAGCAGTGGAGAAGAGCTAGCCAGAGCCTGGAGCACAAGCTGTGTGTGCAGCAGAGGGTAGAGCCAGATCCAAGCACTTTAGAGGAGCCCAGAAGTTTGTGAATGAATTCCAGGTAATGGGACATTGATAACATTGATCTGCTGTCCAAAGACATTGTGAAAAGCTTGATAGATGTTTGATATCATTTGGTCATGTGCATTAGAATTCTCATAATTGTTTCTCTTGTAAATGGTTTTCTGATGTGGTGTTAAATTATGTTGTAAAGGTAAAGCAATTTTTTTTTTGATAAAGAACTGTTGGGAAAGTTTATTTTTAGTTACGCTTTAAATTGTTTTATGCACTGTTGGCATAAAGGATGCATGGACCTTGGCCTTCATTATTGTTTACAGATGTTGGATTTCTGTGGGAGTTGTTTGATTGCTTATGCTCTGAACCCGAGGAGTTCTGAATCAATAAAAACACCTGAACTCAGAGCTTGGGGTTCTACTCTCAATAAAGTATGGTCTTGTCCAGGACGGTGGTTACCTTTGCTGAGATCGTGCAGGGTTTGCAGTTATGAATATGCCTTCTTGTCTTCCTTGCTGAGCCTCCCCACAGCAGCTGTACTACTACAGTATGTAAAAATTATATTTTCAATAAAAGAAAATAAAAGTAATGACAATTTCTGTAAGCAAGTATGCAAGAAGAATAAATTCAACCAGATTAATAACTATACATTAGAAAATTCCATCGTTTTGTTTATTGTTCAATTAATGTATCAGTTCAGGAATTTCAGTGGGCCTTGAAGCATCTTCTAATTAAGAATGCATCAATTTGCAGGTGTTTGTCCAACATCCACCTATTTTCTTGGCAGAAAAATTGTGCCATAAAGGGAATAACAATGAAAATAACCTCCTCCTCATCCCTTCATTCTTTTCATAGTCAATTTAAGCTACAACACAAAAAAGTTAATATTAATAATTTATTTATAACAGAATTTTAATTATCATAGCTGTGAAAGATAACAAGGGCAAGATCAAAAAACAGGTAGGTTTGAGTTGGAAGAAACCTCTCTGCTCCATAGAAGGTACTTTCATGCTCCTTCTCATATTGCAGAAGTGAGAACAACCTCCCTTGGTCATCTTAGAATGACAGTTATATCATTAATCAGAACAGAACCCTTTTGAGCTAATCAATGATTGTCTCATTTTGTTTTCTTTTCTTTTTGATCAGGGCCTATTGTACTTTATTTAAAAAATTAATTCTAATTTAGCAATTGTGAAATAAAAATCCTCAAATAACAATGGGAAGTACTACTATTCAAAATAAAGACAAAATATAAAAAAAAATAAAATAAACTGGAAAAGCAACTGGTTTATTGTTGTTGCATTTCATAAAGAACATTTTAAAACATTTAAAATAAAATTAAATAGAAGGTGTTGGACTCTCTGAAGCTGGAGTTACAGACAATTGTAAACTGTCCAATGTGAGTGCTGGGGATTGAACTGGACCCCTTATCCTGCTTCCCTGGACTTAACCTAGCAAGCTAAAGTTCAATTTTAACCAACCTTAAAAAACTGAAAATATAATTAAGTTATAAAACTACTGTCTTGTTTATTTTTCCTCTTGCCTTTTACTAGAAATTTTCCTTTTCTTTCTGATAGCAATAAATAAGCAGTTCATATAAGAGAGTGAGTATATTAAGAAAGAGTCAGTGTAAAAATTAAGATGAGACAGTATCTGAGAAAAGTATAAGAATTATGACCAGTCCGGAAAGTATAAAGTTGTGTCAAGATATCATTATCATTTTTTAATGCATCAAATACTGAATATCTCTGGTTCTGTGAGCCATTGAGTTTGTCTTTGCAACTACTCAACTAAAGTATTTTTGTGAGAGGTAGCCACTGACCATCAGCCCTGATTCAGCTCCAATAAGATCCAAGACAGGCAGTAGATGAGGTGGCCCTGTGTGTATCATTCACCAAACTCCCACTTAAAATAGCAAGAAGCAGGCTTAGAAAATGTTAAGATTTTTTTAAAGATTTTGTAAAATTTAATGGAAAGAATCATCATCAAAGGAATAAGTAAACAAAGTAGAAAAAATATACTATGATGCTTATTTGTAACTGAAGTTTAGTACTAGACTCCTGGTAATTATGACTCTATGCTTAATATTTTAATATCTCAATCCACACTGATACAATCAACCCACTCCAAAGTTACCAAATTAATCTTGTTTAAGGATTTCACTTAACACATAGTGAGCATCATGCAAGCATGAACCACAGTGAGCAGCGCTATAGCAATAGTTTCTTCCAGTCTACATGTCCTGAACAAAAGCCAGGTCAATAGTGTTTTGTGTCCAGTGTAAACATTTTTTTCCAGAAGCTACCTGTCCAGAATGAAAGAGGGCATCAAGAACATAGTACTTGGGTGAATAAATATGTCTAATCTGCTCTTATGGAGCAGTGAGTCAACAAGATGAGAAGCACTGGAGAACAAACCAAGCAGTTGTGAACAGATGGCAGCTGAATAGTGGCATCCAAAAATATACAGAAAATCTGTGTGATTCCTGTCTTATAAGAGACATTTCTGGGAACCAGGCTTTGAATCACTTTGATGAGAATCAGGACAGGTGATTACTGTCTCCTAGAACATCTGATTACTTGATTCAGATGAACTTTTAAGAGCAGTTGGAAAGAAATGTATCCTACTACATTTTTATAGTAGTAAAAATACAATGGGAATCTTAAAATCTTAAATCTTAAATGTTGGATACCCATTGTTTATTAACAATAAAACATTACAACAACAATCTAAGCTTAGATGTGTAACTTGTAAGAATAATAAACTTCATAACATTACAAATTGTCTTGCAATTTCCAACATGTAAATTAAAAATTATCCAAGGTTGTTGTTGGTCAAACAATAGTAATTCCGTGACAGAAACTGTAACTAAAATCTCTTTAATCCAGGCAAGTAGAGTGTTGCTTTGAGAGTTATGGAGAACAATGTTAACTATAGGGTTGTCGTTCATCAGTCTTCCTTTTTATTCTTCATGATCATAGAGTACTATATAGCTGGAGACAGAAGATATTTCAACCAATTTTCACAGCATGGTTGAACTTGAAGGAAATGCTGAGTGAAATGAAGCATACACACACACACACACACACGCACAAAGACAAATATTACGCAGTATTACCTATGTGAGGAATAGAGGAAGTCCTGAGTAAATAAAGCCCTGAGTGAATGTATGCTGTTGATATTGGAACAGCCCTGTCGAGGACTCTAAAGTCTCAGCCCTATGGAAGTGGGAAAGTCTTCCCCACTGAGATGAGGCTCAGAGGGATGGCAAAGCCTTCCTGGGGAGTCCGAGTGCGAATGTTGATACTGTGTGCAGAAAATGTCCGCATTAGCTTTCTCAGCCCTGAGTGAGAGAGGATGAAGGGGGAAACAGAAAGATGAAAGAACACAGAGACATTGGAGGCAGGAAGCAGACAAAGTAACAAGTTGAAATGGAAGTGTGACTGAAGCATCTGAAAGCAAAGCAAGACTTGGGATGAAGAGGGACTGAATGCAGGCAGTGGACCCAACTGGTGAGAGAATAAGTCTAATTGCTGCTCTACTTCTTTTCTTTTTTTTTTTCTTTTTGGAGTGTTTTGGGTTTCTCAGTGGATAAGTCCATAAAAATATGTTTGATCATGCAAGTATAAAATCCAAGATGAAGATCCACAGCTATATAAAGTGTACTCTAAAAACCGTATAGGAGTACCTTGAGATGTATAGTCTTGGGGTGTGGTTAATCTCAGTGTGAGATTTCTTTTTTGTTATTTTCTAGATTTTTTTAGTAATAAAGTTAAATTAAAAATTAAAAATAGAGAGCAATGCATACTAGAATAGAAGCTCCCACCAGCCAGTCATGAAGATTACTCAGAGAGGAAGAGGTGATGTTGCTTAAAATATGGATGATTACAGTTAGATAGAATGAGTACATTCAGGATGTCTATTTTACATTGCACAACACAACTAGTAACAATAATAAAAAGTGCAAAGAAAATGAGTGTTAACTGCTCTCATTGGACAACCCACAACTATGTGATAGTGGACATTTTAATCAGCCAGATTTAACCATTCTAGAATGAATATACAATCCGAAAGATCAATCTGTATATGAGAATTGGATACAGTTCAGTCTGTAAGAGAATAAGAATTTATATTTTAGTACTGATATGAATCCAGTCTTAGAACGCTTAAGTACTGTGGCCTACAAACCCTAGAGAAAGTAGAGTACAGGTGTCTCATCGTCCACCAGCTTGCCATAAATAACTAGCACTGGAATTTGTAAGATTTTGATCCCTTTGTTTTTCATGTCACTTTGATGGCAGAATCCTATTACTTTCAGAAAAAAAAATTCAAATTATTACATCACTCCTGAGATACAAAAGGGATTCTGTCGCTGTGGAGATCACTCATGGTTCTGAAGGTCACATGGAGAGCACATTTGTAAATAAGAAATAAAATATATTAATTGTACTGATAATTTGAACATAGGCATAAACATTGGCATTTAAGGTGCTTGGATATTTTTCTCTAGGTCATGATTTATCAAGCCCAAATGACAGACAGGACAACTATCGTATTATGTATTTCAGAATTTTATGCTTCCACCCATTAAGTGCCAGTAAGAAATCATCCACCCCGTACTTACACATACATGTACCAAGTTGTAACAACCACCAGCACTCTCCAGTTATTACCCTATGAACACTGGGAAAGAAAATTACCCACTGTTCTAGATTGATTGTACACACACACACACAGAGAGAGAGAGAGAGAGAGAGAGAGAGAGCGAGCTACATAAGCACCAATTTCCTAGTTAAATTCTAGGTAAAACCAATTATAACAAATAATTAAGCTATTTAAATAAAAAAATAGAAGTTAAACAAGAAAAGTATACATAAAGCTGTTTATATCCCTGCACGTCTTCATTATTAGTTTCTTGTAATTTTTTTAACCACAGAATTATTTCATTTTTATACTAAACCTGAAAGGTCACAAAATAATGAAAAGATAAAAGTTTAATTCTGTGAAATCAGCTCAGAAATTTCACTAAAAAGAATGTAAAGTTATAAATCATGACTCAGAAAATGTCAGGAAGTGGAAGTTGTATTCTTTTCATTTGAATGTACATCCTGTTCGTTCTGAGAAGCCGTAACAAGGCTGTCAGTTCAGGTTTAAAATATAATATTTTTTCTCTTGGCATAGATGCCATAGGACTGTTTAATTATACTCTCTTTGTTTTCTTTAATCATAAGCTGCTAACTTTTAAAAATAGTCAATAGCTGTATTTTAGTGTTAAAAACAGCTTGGTCCTATGTTTTCAAATGTTTTTTCAAACCAGAGAAAGTTGGCAAGTACATCTGCAGTGTTTACAAACACAAAAGAGTTTAGTGCGTTTTTTATTGTGACACCTTTAAGAAGGTAATTTTATAATTATTTCAGTGTGTATTTTGAGATTATCATCAATGTCATGGAAATGCATGTAAATACACTTTCCTTATGTATTTTCTCATGTTACGTATAGTATGACTGCATAACAAAGCATATTATATGCAAGGGAAGAGCCAAAATATTATGAGTCTTTAGAGCTGTGAATGTCCTTTGGAAAGAAAGAAAATACGATTTACTACCTGAAAGTAATATATGAAATAGCTATAGTGTGAAACACGCAAAAAATACATCGTGTTAATAAATGATAAAATAAGACAACTGTTTCAAAACTCATTCTTAAATATTAGGTTCAAGGTCTGTTAAATAAAACATAGAAAATTTCATTAATAGTAGACGCATGGTTCCAGCCACAGCGTGATAGCAGCCTCTTCAGTGATTATCATAACTAGAACAAAAATCTCTAAATAATTCAATTCTGTAGTAGAGGAGACCCAAGACAAAGAGAAAAAATATCAAAGCATCCCAGGCCTATCTGCCTAGCTGGAATGTTGTCTTGAAAGGATATCAAAAAGAAATTCCTCCCAAATGGCAAATGCAAGAAAGACAGATGTTGAACAAATAAATTTCTCCACGGTGGGCAGCAAGATACCGATCACACTGTGATGAGCCCACTCTCAAATTCTTATTTTGAATTAGAATGTTTTATCGCAGGGATACTGTCCCAATATGCTCTTGTGTTTTGAAACATATATGATAATATAATGCCATGTACTCAGCAAGAGTTAGACAATAATGCAAGACATCTGGGCAGAGCTGAAAGGGATGCAGTCTCCTCGTGACTCAAGCACAGATGAATTCATCAAATTCTTAAAGTGGATATTTTAAATTCTATTTCTTCAGCCACAATATGAGTGTATTTCGGCCAAGGAAAAGGGATTTTTATGTTTATGGAAAAATATGTGTGGGTTTAGGCTATTATATTACATACCTATTGCATATGTGTAATTTGCCTAATTTTTTTTTTTACATTTCTTCAAGTAACAACAGCCTTGTATTTCTCATTTCATATTATAATACTTTTACCAGAGTTAACATTGGAAACGTATTTAATATACCTATTACAGCATTCTAGATGAAAATAGTTAGGCTTAGAACCCTCAAAATAAATGTATTAAAGTAAAGATAATAACATACAAACTGCGATATTTGAAAACTATCTATTCACTTTGATTTTATATTTGTTATGAAATGAATGCCTGTCTCTGATTATGAGAGAGAAATAGAAAATGTTAAGACCTTTGGCAGGCTTCTTCTAAGACATTAGGATCCAGAGTTGTTCTGTCACCTACCAGCTGTTTGATTTCAAGAGTATTTGCACTACCTACTGACCTCAATTTCAAAAGCCTATACTATGTATCTATACTTGTATCTCAGAGTGTGCACATTTTGAGCTAATGTGGAAGCACTCATTATCATGACTCAATTTTGCGAGGCATTTTGAGAATTCTAACACTTCCAGGGTGGCTTCCTGGTTTAGCTGTCATGAGACCACTGCTAAAAACCTACAGTTCTTGATTAATTATTACTAAGTTAAGATCAAGTATTGCTAATTCGTTGTCATCCTCTATGCAATCTTCATCCCCATAAATAAGGGTGACTGAGTTCAGTACAACTATTTCACACTCTTTTCAACTATGACATTTATTTAGGCTCCTCACTTTGAGAGTCTGTTTTTTCTATTAAAGTACAGACATTTTAAAATATAGGTCTTTATTTATCTTTTCAATAAGTTTTTCCATCCTCAATTTGTTTACTGAATATCCAAAAGGAGTTAGTCTTCACATTGTGAATTATTGTTTGATATTCATTATTTGTTTCTTACTGCTTAATATTTGATTATATTTATTAGATCTTCCATTATTTTGCTCTTTAAAGAAATGAGAGCTTGAATTCATGAAATTAGATTTCTTCAGAATTCTTGAATGTTGCACAATTTTGTAATATGCTGTTGATTATATTTTGTGCTATAGAGATTGATATGATAGTCCTTTGGGTTTTATACAGCTTCAGTGCTTTCTCAGAATGATCAATTTTATCTACAATTTCCTATACACATTCCTTCCTATTCATAGAGCAATACAATACACACAGAAAATTATAAACTTAATAAGAGCGGTGTAATTTAATACTGATTTGTTGGATAAATAATTACATACCTAATATATAAGCAAATCACTATTCTAGGTGGTTGGTGTACATTGATAAACAGAGTTAACAAAAACTTTCTACCTGTAGAGCAGCCATCTATCTCTACAAAGGAATACAGACCATCTTCCATAGACGATGACCCAGCATATCACCAGACAAGTCAAGGATTTATTGAAGAAAGACATTTAATATGTATTTAAAATATAACCTTACCCAAGTATTGAACATGCAGGTCAAAGATATGTCCTAAAAATGTAAGTTGGCTGGAGATTCCTAATCACTGTCAATAAATTCTGAGACATTGTTTTATTGTATTATAACAAAACTCTTTGAATAGAAACAAGGAAAGGAGCTGAAATTCTTAATTTAAAATTCAGAAGTAAACACTCTTTCTAAGAGCTAGAACAGGGAGAACCCTCTCTATCATATAAGTTGCGTCACTAACCATTACCAAATTATCATTGTATTTCCTTTACTTTGAAGATCTAATGGTCCAGCGATGGGACAAATTAAGGGGTACTCCCACAGATATACATATTAGACCTGGTTCAGTGCTAAGGTCTCTTCACCATGAGGCAGGTGAACATCACAGGCTCACTGGATAACTATGCCAGGATGTTCTTTGGTTCTGAGTATAGCTAAGACAAAGTATCTCACATTTCATTGACCTGCATGAATCACATTTTTTTAACCTTCCCTGAACTAGAGTGTACCAAGGATGGTCTGACAATTACAGCTGTGCATAAACATAAATTCACACTTGTGTAATGTTTCCAGAACTTCAGAAGGCACACTGCTCATAGAGGATGTGGGTGCATTCTTCTGTGTCTACATCCTGTCAGAACACCATGGTTTAAACCAATGCTTGCTTATAAAGGTTTCTTTTCTCATTGCTTTGAAAAATTTTTTTACAAGAAGCAACTTAGAAGAGGAAAAATTTATTGTGGTTCATGTTTTGGGGGACATGGTTGACTGTATGGAATGTCTGCCATGATTAGAAGCTGTAAGCTCAAATCTCAGTGCCTGTGCTCTGAATGTTTTCTCCTATAGAAGGTTTTTCCACCTTTGAATTTAGAACCCACGACAGTGGGATGGTTCTACCCATATTCAAGAAGAACCTTCCCTCCTCAGGTAAACCTCTGGAAACACTGTGAAAGACACACACAGATAAATATCTCTTCTATAATTATACACAGTCAAGATGACAATGAAAATGAACTACTACAATACTTTTTCCTTGAAAATGACTGACATAGTTGTGAATACTAATCTGCAAAACAAAGGGAACAAAATTATAAAGAAATACATCACATTTATCTCAGCAAGCCAAGAGGTAGGAAGAACAGAGCACCACCACAGAAGTGATGTATTCTTAAAATAAAACTTAGGATGTTATTATTTTTTTCAAAATGTGATTTTTGTCTTCTTGAGAGTCAGTAGGCAACTTCTGCATGTTTGGAATAAAGCTAAAATGAGAGCATATGGTTAGCCTTTCTAATGGTTGTCTCTCCTAAGGGTCCAGTTCTACCTCTGTGATCATATAATTTGCATATTGCTTTCTGTGTTCCCTATGGCTGAATCAACTTCAGTATCATTACATATTAAAATTTCAACACAGAAATTCACATTGAAATTCTGTACTTAATATTAAAGTCCTGAGGAGACTGGAGGCAAATTGAAGAAACAATTGAGTTTAACAAAGAGATCAATATAGCTGAGCAGACTTATTGTAACCCTATTCTCCGGTGTTTTACACACACACACAACACACACACACACACACACAGACACATACACAAAACAAAACATTCTTTCAGAGTGGTTTAGTAGAATAAACTTCCTTACAAAACAGTGAAAACACTATTTTTAGTATCCATCTATTTTTGAAATAGATGAAATAGAAATATTTTGAAATAGATGAAATAGAAATATTTTGAAATAGATGAAATAGAAACTTTAGTCTAAAATTTGAAAGTAGATATTATATCACATACAAATTGATACTTGAAAATTTTGTCAATAATTTATATATTTACATAAATTTCTAATAAAAATTATCATGCCTATATAAATTTCAAATAAAAAGTTATATTTGAACAATGAGTATCTGAAAAATTTATTTCCAAGAATATTAGTCATCCCTATATCTAAATATTCTCATTATTATTCTCAAATATTAAAAGTCTTCTTTCAAATTGAAATTATTACTGAAATTATTTTGTATGAAACTTTCCTTCAGTTATAAGAATGGGCCCAAGTTATAGTTTTACCTCCTTTTTTCAGCAATTAGTTCTTTTTAGGCAAACAGTTTCTATTTTAAGACAGATATGTTAACTTAACATTTATTCATATGTATGTGAAATATTTTGCATTATTTGAATAGAATAGGACTCCATATAACAATGGGTGAAATGACTTTTATTTGTTCAGGACTTTGATGAATTGTTGTGTGCTTACATTTCACTATCATCAGAAATTACCATGGTATAATTTTTCTCATGTTCTCTTCTGCAGAATCAGACTCAATCTTGACATATAGTGCCATAACACCATCTATACATAGAGCCAAGATGAGGAAGAAACTAAGCATGCTATCAGGCTAGGAAATAGATATTAATGTTTCTGCTAATACACAAATGACACCAAAGTTGCTAAATAGAGTTAAACATTTTATGTGAAGGTTAATCAAAATCAGAGAGTGTGTACAGATAATAAAAGACTTGGAGAGGTCTAAGTGGGACACTGAAATCTTTTTCTTTCCATCAAGATTCAAGGGTCATTGTAGAAGAGGAGGCAGAAATATCAGTTCTCAGCATCCTTATGGTCCAGAGCCTCAAGCAATTCTGAAACCAGAAAACTGGGATTGAACCCCTCTCTTCTCTCCTCTGTGAAACACGAATGCACGTATACATGCACACACACACACACACACACACACACACACACACACACACACATATATATATATATATATATATATGATGGTAACCACACATATACATAAAATAAAGACCTTAAAATACTTTTAAGAAACCAGAATGACTATAATAAATGTTTTGATTTCAAAAATACATGTTCCTTAAAATGTACGTAATAATTAAAACAATATTTTTAAAATGAAGATTCATTTTTAATCCAATGAATTTCATAAAAAATGAGGCAAGTTCTTCTATTAAGAGGTAAAAACGTTCCTTCTCAGAGGACAAAATATCGAAAACAGTTTTAAAAGCTGTATTTAGGAAATTACATTTTTTTAAAACTTTTTCTTCTCTTGTACAATACAACCCCACCCCAGCCTCCTCTCCCTCTACTCTTTCCAGTTATCTCCCATTTTTCCTCTCCTTCAGATCCAATCTCTACCCCCTTCTTACTTCCCCTCAGAAAAGAACAGCCTCCTAGGGTTACCAGTCAAACAGGGATTAACAAAATAGAAGAAGGCTGGACAAGCACCCCTTCATCAAGGCCGGATGGAAAATAATACTACAACCCACAAACCCAGAGAAACTATGAATCAAGGAGGGCCCCAGTGGGGACACACTGATCTCCCTGGGAAGGGGAAATAGAACAAATGATGCAAGTGGACTGGGGCAGGATGGAAATAGGAACAAGAGGAATCAGGTAGAGGGGGAGGGATGTAGGTAGAGAATATAAGGAAAAACGACTGAAATTCGGGAACAGTTAGGGTGTGATCTAGAGACCTAGTGCAGTGAAAACTCCCTTGAATCTATAAGGGTGACCCCAGAGAGGATCCCTAGATCCCTAGTAACAGGGATAGAGAGCCTGAACAGGCCATCTCCTGTAAGCAGGCAAGGCAGGGCAGTGAAGGGGCTGAACCTCATGCTGAGAGGGAGCCTATGCCTGACTCTGCAGAGCTGGCCAGGAAGCTGAGACTGCAGAGCACCTGGAGATGATACTTAATGATATTCTGCTATGCTCCTAGGTCAGTGCTTAACCCAATTGCCATCAGAGAAGCTTCCTCCGGCAGCTGATAGAAGTAGATCCAGAGGCCCACAGCAAAGAACTGGACACAGTTTAGGCAACCCTCCGGTTCCCTACATACCCCAGAAGAAACATTGAGGGATTCAGAGAGGTCAAGGACACCAGGAGAACAAGCCCCAAAGAGTCAACTGACCAGGACTCTAACTGGCTCACAGAGACTGAATGAAGCAGAAGACACGGAGCCTACATGGATCTGTGATACGTCCCCTACATATATCTTCAGGTTGTGTGGCTTGGTGTTCTTATAGGAAATTACATTATTTGACATGAATCAAGCCCTGGAATTTCCAAAGATAAAAATAATTTTATATTTACCACCATTATTATTTTAGATTTTTATGAAATTATTATTAAAAATTAGGTTGAATAGACATGCACATATGAAAAGAAAAATATTAAATGATTCTCTTAGAAATAAATGGACCAAAACAAAAACGAAATCATCCACCAACCTTATTTTAGACAACACAAAATTGCAAATCTGGAGCTCACATTAGAGTTTGATTAAGAGTATATATATCAGAATATATCTGTAAATTGACTTATTGTTTAAACAATTATTTCTAATAAATAATCTAGAAAAATAATATTGAAATAATTATATCTAAACTTGTCTGAGAACCTTATACCATTTACATTTTCTATTGTGCAGAATTTAGAACATACAAAATGTGTCTCCTGCATGGCCAGATGTCTGTCACTCTTTTGGAATAATACCTAGGTCTTTCATTTCATTATATGATTTTCACTTGCATGAATTATGTAGATAATTGAAAGTCAAAGGTCATTTTAGGTTTCAATATCCAATTTATGCATGGCTTCATCTTCGTTAATTTATAGTAGAGAAATAAAGTGTGTTTCTCAAAACGCATAATGACATTTGAGATTGAATCTGCGTCTGTACATGGATCTTAGTGTGTTCCCTAAGAAGAAATGACCCTTGATCACAATGAGAGAAGGCCTCCTATACCTGTCACATATTTACATTTGTTGTATATGGTAGAAGGTATTTTTCAGTAGGACACGATGTCACATATATGTGATAATTATGTACACACAAAAATTATATTTGTTTAAATTTATATATGAGCCTATGTAAATGTCTCATTTCCGTTATCCTACACTTTCATTACATGGGGATGATTTGTTTTATTAAAAACCTACACGTTCTGTTTTTAGTTTAAAACATGCTGAAAAGAAACTCACCATTGCTTTAATACCTAGAATCCTAATTCTTTTTTACAATGCATTCCTGTCAGCAGTAATATCAGAGCAGAGGAACAGAGCAAATG
>JAMJFZ010002574.1:45000-90296 GCA_026225945.1 Cricetomys ansorgei
ACCAAACAAGGACCTACGGCGATCCCCTGTCTTCACATGCTTGATTTCATTCCTTAATTAGAGCCATTAATCAATAGGTATGAGATATGAGGCTTTAGAAAGGCTTGGTGACACGACACCTTGCCACCTGTCAAAATTACAGCTTTCTGTTCATGCACCATCCCTCAAATAGTTATTTTCTGCAAGCCTGGCTGCATCCCACAATTCATTATTTACTGTATAGTTCTATCCCAGTGCGATGTCAGAAGATAACCCATTGATGATAAGTAATGTTTTACATTGAATGGTTAATACTCATGTGTGTTTCTCACACTCACATTTCTGTGCCTTGTACTTAACAGTTTAAATGCATGATCGTTCTCTATAGTTGGCATATTTGCACCACTTAAACAGATACTTCAGTACTAATTAAGCATTTTGGTATCTTTGGAAAGATACATGGTTTTCTATGCTAGAGAAGGAGAAAAAAGCAAGTAAGATTTTTATAAAAATTTCACTTTTTATGTGATCTAATGACAAGCTGTCAAAGTACTATATAGGAAAACAGTTAAGTACACTGAAAGATGGAAAAGAATTCCTAATAAAGCCCTACCAAAGAAAAATAGTTCAGTGAAAATGATAATTGCCAGAGTATTTTTGTCTTGTAAGCACATTTTTAAAAAAACTTGCCAATGCACAAAATCCATGCTAGTTTGCTTTAAACAACAATCTCCATTAGGATGGCAACAAAATACATCATTTTAGAAAAATCCTTCCCCGAATTCTGCCATAAGGTAAAAGACATCTCTGCTCTGATCTCAGAATAGAACAGTGACCTTCAATTAATTTTTCCTAAATAATAGTGACAAACATCAGGCATCTCTCAACACACAAAGTGACCTTGACATAATTTCAACCATTGAGCAAAAGCATTTAAAAAATGTATTTCAGTAGTTTGTCCTTGGAATCATCCAATCCCATATATTATTTAATATAATTGCACTCTATTTAATACACTCACAATTATGTCTAGCCTCTTAATATCATATAAAGAATTATCTAATTGATACTATGTTTGAAACAAATACCATGTCCATCTAAGCAAACTAAAAACACTCATTAGTTTATTGAGAATTTATACAACAGTTATTTTGTTTGCATATATATTTATGAATGTGATTAGATGATTGATAGATAGATAGATAGATAGATAGATAGATAGATAGATAAAATATATATTCTGTGTGTGTGTGCTCATGTGTGCCCATGTATTTAGAGTCCAGAGACCAATGTTAGAAGATTTTCCCTTTCACTGGTCACCTGTTTTATTAAGATAGGCTCTATCATTGAAGCTGGAGCTCACCAAATGGCTATTGGACTAGCTTGCCAGAGAACTTTTATTACCTATGTGTCTTTAAGAACCAGCCACACCCATTCCAGACTGAGGGTTACAGACACATACTGGGATTTTACCTGGGTGCTGAACAGTGGAAAGAAGATCCTCATGCTTGTAAAGTGCTTTACTGACTGAGCCATCTCTCTATCATAGCAGTTTATTTTAAACCAGTTTCTTCTGAACACTTTAGAAGAACCAGTAATTGTTTCAAAAGAGCAACTTGATATCACTTGTAAAGAAACCTGTTTTCAAGTTTTAGGCTTGTCTTGTACTATATCTACTGTGTTGTTGGTGACTCCAGTGTCTCAACAACATTACCCAGATTGCTGAGGTGACATGCTTTGAATTACAACCAAAGCAATATTCAAAACAGGAAAGCAACTACAGAAGAGTTGGAGAAATGAATTAGGAGGCTATATATTTACATGTACTATTGATGACAAGTGGTGATTTAAATGTGTCTTACTTTAGTAAGCTACTTGAACCATGCTTAACTATTGCAGATTTAAGGAATTAATCTGCTCAGCTTGTTTTAATTTCTCTTTAACTATATAAAATGTTCGTATGTATAACTTGTTGAGCAATGGTGGGGGCAGAATCGTAGAATTGAACAATACAATAAATGTTATCAGTGAAAAAGTTACATTGTTTACTAATAAATTTGAAGATAAAATGTGTTCTCTTTACCTCCAGTGGTAATGTAAATATTTTTAGATCCTTTTAAAGTTATATAATACGATTGCATATAGATTTGACATATACTATTTAACTTCAAAAAGCCCTAGTTAATATATAAAACATATATCATATATTAATAGCAAATTCATGGTGCATTTACTCTGACAGGGACTTTCCCTTTTGCATATGCAATAATAAACTTAAGGTCAATATCTATCAGTAATCAGTGAAGTGAGAGGGCACAAAATCTTCCCTGAGATTAGTATTTGCTTATTTAGCAGATTAACAGATTGTTATCACAACTGATTTGTGCTGTGGGAATTATATGAATATAAAATTATATTTATATTTTAATTATTTTTTTTCTAAAATTTTGGTAACTTTGGGTCTGAACTATGATAACTAATAGGGAGGTAATTAAATGGAAATAAATGTAAAATGATAAATTAGCATTATCATTCAAATTGCTGATCATTGGCTCTTATTTTTGCTGGTGGTACATGCAGGTAAACAAAAGCTAAATAGCCTGTGGTAGGAGAATATAAGTTTAAGTCGAGCCTGGGCTATGTCTTAAAATCTCTAGTTTGACAGACCATTCTCAAAGTGGTCTTTCGTAATGCACTAATCTCAGAATATTTCATCAATTATAGATTAATATTCATAAATGTCTAGCCCCAGATATTTATGATATCTGTACATATCATTGTTGGTGTATATTTCATACTGTTCATATATTAAATGTTCAGCGTTAACAAACAAAACTATTTAACTCTTCGTCTCGTAATCAAATACTTTACATATCTATTATTTTTAGGGCATTATGTCTCTGTGTTCTGCTGAGTTAGTTTTTCAGTAGAAGAATCTTTTAGACACACTAAATTTCTAGGACTAGCAAGAATAAGAAATAGGATTTAAATTCATAAAAGCAGCTCAGTTATCTAGTGAGGAGAATGAATATCACAGACCTCATGGAATTAAACTTGCTGTACTTGAAGAAAGCTCAGTGTCCTCATTGAAAAATTGACCAAACTTTGACCATTGGCTTATTATTTCAAACAAGCACAAAATCCATATTAGGAATTCCTGTAAGAGAAAGCATTGTGAAAAAGGATGTCTACAGACTGGGGACAATGCTTCTCCATGACACTGCATGCTATCAAATATGGAGCCCAGATACCAGTTAAAAGCTATCCCTTTTTCATGTTGTTGGCTAATGAGGTCCCACGGACCACCTCACATATTACATGCTATTGAATCACTCTTTGGTAGCCTCCAGAACTGGATGGTAAGACCCTACTATGAAGAGACCATATACTTGTGTCATACAGCATATGGGCAGATCAAGCTGGTTCTAAGCTGGCATTTTCATCCCTATTGGATAGACTTCATAGTGCTGGAATATTTTATTTATACTACTAGGAGGGACAAGTATTCAAAGGTTTTATCCAGATATGAACTCTGAGAACTGTAATAATGACTGGCCTGGCAAGATATGCCCAATTAAGCAATAGTGGCATGGATGTCATGGGAGTAACCAGCACTTTTCTAATTACTTTTGAAGTCTGTTTCAAAAAATGGCACTTATTAATGTACTATTAATTGGGCCAAAAACCCTTGGCTAGCTATGTTATAAACCCAAGGGTAAAATTTACATTTTCATTCTGCTTAGTGGACATAGTATTAAATTTTCACCTCATTTTTTATCCATATACCCACAGAGTAGTGTTATGTCTCTACAGTCATAAAGGAAACTTATTTATACAGTAGATCATGTCAAAACTGCTCAACATTCAGAGAATAAAATATTGTGTCCTGCTGAGCTCTAAGTTAGGGCATCTTGATCAAATCTTTCCTTCCAAGGTTCAGGGAGCATTGCAGAAGAAGAGGTGGAAAGATTGTAAGGACATGAGGTGTGGCTACCTATAGAAAAATATTATCTGGAGGATGTCACAGGGCTTCTGAGTGCATGCACTAACCATGGCTGTGAAAGCATACAGAAGACCTATAGAAGATAAAGCCAGCCAAAACATTAGTAGATATGATGTAAGTACTCATGAAGTCCCGTCTCTATTGCTGGGTGGGAAGACAGCAACTTGTTTTCAAGGAAGCAGCCTCTGTAATATCATCTTTGCTTCAGTAGATTATCATATACCCATGCACACACAGCATTAAGTAGACTCTATAAGTTTAACAAACAAAAGGAGAGTATATGAAGTTAGAGGAGAAAATTGGTGAGTGGAGATAGGGGAGAAACTGGAAGAGATAATACTAAGGAGGCAGTGCCAACATGTATCCCTTGATGATAACCAAAAGTTCTCTAGCTGGACTTAAGATCCATTTAGCAAGAGAGAAAACATGCCGGGTACTGGAATCTCAATTAACTAACCCAGGCTAGTGAAGTCATGGCTCTTAGAGAACAACCTTCTGATACCACTTCACTATCAGCATCATATCTTGTCACAGATAAGTGTATACTCATCCCTCATCAAAGAAATTTTATTTGCAACAAACTGAAAACCACCGTCAATCAAAATGTAGAGTTTCAGAATCTAGTTCCAAAGGACACATCTGAAAAAATCTGTACCTAAGTCTCAGGGAACACTGCAGAAGAGGAGACAGAAAGATTGTAAGAGCTGGGTGATAAAGGAGTTTTCTGTGAGATTGTGTTTCCTAGTAATTTAGGAAGCTACAACAAGAAAGTCTCACCAACTTGAACGCCTAAACATGAGGTGATCAAGGACACCACCATTAGGCATGCCAAAGTGGACAGGGAAAGGCCTACAAGGCCTCAACCCTGCAAGAACAACTGCAAGCAACTAAGGAAGGTTTCCTCAGGGAAGAGCAAACTGGTTGGTTATACAATAGAAACTATCCATCCCAGAAAACTTGTATAGAGGCAACATTATACAGGCTAAATGGATTACATTGAGGAATATATATATATATATATATATATATATATATATATATATATAGTATAGATGGGTACATATATGCATATAACAACAGTGTAAAAAGAGGCCAAGAATTTGAAAGAGTTTACCTCTTTCAAAGGGATATATGGGGGGATTTGAAGTAGGAAACAGAAAGGAGAAATGATGTAATTGCATTGCAATCTCAATTTTTAAAAACGTATAAGCAAAAGGAAAGAAAGATGGATGGCTTTAATTGACACACATTATATGAATGTATAAAAATGTCAAAAAAAGTCAGAGTAAAAATCAAAAGTGGAAACTGTCTTAAAACAATAAATTTACATAATTGAATATTAAGGAGGAATAAAAATTAAGAAGAGATTACATGTGCTAATATATTATCAATCCCAAAGGGCAGAATTGTGTGTGTGTGTGTGTGTGTGTGTGTGAGTGTATTTATGAAGTGCTTATTTGAGTGAAGATTTATGGTAACACAGGAATATATAAGGAATGCCAGATGTATAACTTCCCGGAAATGGTTCTCTGTGTCAAAGAAAATAGGGAGAAATTTGATTTTTATCATATATCATATTAATCATTCCATATATATATATACGTATGTATATATATATATGCATGTGTGTGTGTGTGTGTAATAATGATCCACTCTGATAAATATCAGACACTTAACAAATTGTCTTTCATCACATTGACTTAATCTCAATGTAATGATAAAAATATTATTTATATTTTAGATATTTAAAATCTTCTGTGAAATATTTTGGCAAATCTGGTTTTACCCAGTTGCCAGGTAAAACAAACAATTGGATACTACTTTTGACAAGAAAATGTTAACTGATTTTATTACAGCAATTATCACTCAGTCAGTTAGAGTATTTTAGCTTTATAAGTACATTTAATTTAGTCTTTTAATACTATCATTTACAGTTGAAAGTATTCAAAGTCTTTTATAGCACTCCAAATGAAACACAAATTTGCTCTCCCTGACTCAACAGGAAATGTCCTGCTTCTGAGAAAACATCTGGGTAGATATTTTATTTGCACAACACACTTATTCAGATCGTTATGCTTAAGTAAATCTAGAGGACTTTTTGGTATAAAAGCTATGCAAGAAATCTACCCCTGATATTCCCCAAGGGGAGAACTTCAAAAGCATCACTTTCAAATAAAGATCAATTTTCCAGAGAAGTTTTTCCTGAGCATGATTTTAAGCTACACATCAGCAGGAAAGGGACAAAATAAATTTTAAGGAAATAAATGAAAACAAATTCTGCATTTGATAAATATTGCTGAAACTGACATTTAGATGCCTGTCCAAAAAAAAAAAAGTCACTAACAATGGTAAAAATATTTTAAATAACATAATACCTTCTGAGGGATCCCTTTAGCATCTTTTTGAAAGAAAGCTATATTTCCTTTGAAAGGAAGGAATATTACACTTTAAAATGGTATAGAGAAATGAAAATAAAACTGACCTTATTTTTGTAGCAAGACAATAGACCTTTTAAAATCAGGAGCTAAACCAATCTTGCAACAAGGTTTAATGATTTAATTCAGGAAATGGACCAGCTACTTGAGATAAATGAATTAAGAAGCTTTTAACATCATCTGTGTGGACAATTTGACCAACAGATATTTTTTTGAATAAAGATTAGTGATGTCTTAGGACATTTATTAAAAAGGTAAATATTTGAAAGCAACATTATTCCAAATGTTGAAGTCATAAAAGGAATACAATTGAGCAACAAATTCTTTCACAAGTGAAAATAATATTGTAAATTAAATTGTACCATAAAGCTAAAAGTACAATCATTGTATCAGGAACAGTCCTGTGGATATTTACTGGTAGGTTTCCAACTGGAATTGTTGAGATCTCATTCCTTAATTTATCTGTCACATTTATTTTTTCATTACTTTCCCTGAAAGTGTCAAGAAATATGTAGAATTCCATGCTATACAACTTTACCTGTAAGGAGAGTCTAACCAGTGAGGGTTTCTGAAAAAATTTGTGTTGCCAAATGATTTTTCTTCTTCAATGCAATTTATGGAGAAAACACTGAAAATCATTTGTGTTTGTTATTTCCTAAGTGCCCCCAATGCTAGCATTCTGATGCATTTAATAATATAATAGTATGCATCTTATTTGGTATTTTTCCTGTGTTTTAGATATACATATACATACATACACATTCCAAAATCCAAGAAAAATTGGCCTAGTTAATGCTTCTGAGAAAAATGATATTTTATAAGATTCTGATAATGATTACCCCGAGCAGGATACTCCTTTACCACATGGGTTTTATTGAAAATAGAGGCTGAGGCAAGGGTTACAACATTGAGTCTTTATTTGAAAACTGCAAGCCAAGCAAAATAATATTCTAAAAAAGGGGAAAGGAGGTGAGGCAAACTTGTGTAACACAGCTGACAATTCATTTTAGGTCTGATATTGACTGGATCAAGGAATGTCCTTCCCATTGCGAGCCATACTTCTGTGTGCATGTATGAAGTGTGTCCAGAAGAAATTAACATGTGAGTCAGTGAGCTAAATATTCTGTCACTCCATGGAATAAGATGTCAATTCTACCAAGAGTTCTGACTGAAAAAAATAAAAAGGTGGGAAAAGTTGTACTTTTGTGTTCTGTCTGATGCAAGTACTTCCTTCTTTGCCTATCCTGTGCCTTTATAGGCTTTAGAACCTTGGTATGATGGTGGCCATCTAGGGTAGCACATTTTAGCTTCAAAGACCTATAACATTTTTTCTTGAATCCCTAGGATTCCAAGACAGAGATAAGGCACACTGCTAGCTTCCTTGTCCTTGAGGACATGAGGGCTACACTGAGCAATGCTGCCAGACTCCCTGGCTCTGAGGAGTCCCAACTTTGTCTAGGAGACACTGCCAGCTTCCTTGGTTCTTTACTTGACAGAGATGAGAAATTCTCAGTTTCTGTAATCACGTGAGTCAGTTCTTACAATATATCTATTCTCATTCATCCACCAACCAATCTATTCATCCGTCTATCCACGCATCTTAATGGGTCAGGCTGGCATTATGAATACAATTGAATGCTATTTATCTGCCACAAGCAGATCATCCATAATAGTGATGATGCGACCCCTTTAATTTTTCAGTATATTGTAGAGCTCATAGGAGATGAGGAAAAATCTAGAACAAGATGAAGGAGATTTACAAAGGATAGACTTCTCTAGTACCTGCTGCATAAGGCTGAATAGTTGTTTGTAGTTGCTATGCTGTGTGGCAGCTCACCAAAGAAGGACAAGGTGGCATATTCATAAATGCAAACCCTTCCAGACTCAGAAGAGGTAATCACTATCATGGCCAGTGCCATTCTAGACAGTAGAACGATGAGCATGGGAGCTCAGGTGTTTATTGATTAAGAACTCCTCAGGTGTTCTACTGACAGCACGTTCAGATCATAAACAATCAGACATTCCCCACATAAATCCAACCCCTGCAGACAATAAAAAACACCAAGACCTAGGCAGCTCCTCACATAAGAGTCCACAAAACAATTTTACACATAACTAAAAATAAACTTCCAAATTTCCCCTTTTCTGTACTGAAAAAAAAAAAACATGTTTTATCTCTATAATACAATTTAACACTACACCAGCAAAATTATTTACAAGAGGAACAATCACAAGGACAGGAATAAATGAAACCAAACATTGATCAAGCTATCAACAAAGTCCTTGGATGAAAGGAAAAAAAAATCCATGTCCAGTTATCTGAAATTCACTCACATTCTTCTGAACTCCTCCAAAGGGCTTAGGTCACTTCTCTGGCTCTGCCTTCTGCAGCACACAACTTGTCCTCCAGGCACTGGCTGGCTCCCCTGCACTGCTGCTGCTGTTCTTGGTGGTCATGGCTATTGTTTTTGATCCTGTTGTTACTGTACATTTCTATAATTTTTATTTTATTATGAAGGGGTTGTTTGCATCACCAAGTGAGCTCGCTCTGATTTCTGTCCACCAAGATGTCAAGACATTACAATAAGAACCACCAAAAATCTCATTTACTGTACCTGAAAATACACCTCGGCCTTCAGCACAGAGTATTCTATACAGAAATTCCTGTAGTTTTAAATATTTGGAATCAAATGTACAAATACTTTATCAAAGCATTTGATAGAGACATGGATCTAAGTATGGTAACTACTATCTATTTCAGTTGAGAATATCCAAAAAGGCGTAATTACATAATTAGACAGAGATTTTTGTATAAGAGAGAGAGAGAGAGAGAGATTTTATTGGAGAGATTGAGTCAGATAGCTACAGATGTCATGAAGTCACATCATAGGTTTTGTGCAATACAGTACCCAAGAAATACAGCATCATGACTCAGCTCAATTCAAGCCTTTATGCCTCAGAACCAGTAGTATAACTTGAAATCTAAGACTGGAGGGCTGAAAAAAATAGAACCCACTGGTGTATCCTAGAGTTAGATATCTGAAGAACATGAAATCATTTCTTCATTTTTAAAAGATTTATTAATTTTATATGCATTAATGTTTGGCTGCATATATGCGTATATGCCACAGGCATGTCAATATCTACAGAGGCTAGAAGCAGGCATCAGAACCCTTGGAACTGAAGTTACAGATGGTTCTCAGCAAGCACATAGATGCTGGTCTTCCAGAAAAGAAACTACTGCTCTTAACCTCTGTGTCATCTCTCTAGCCCTGAACTTGTAAGAGCTGGGAAGGGTAGTTTCCTAACTCTAGCAGAGAGATCCTGTTTCTGCTCTTGTGTTCTTTTCGTTCTACTTAGGCCCAGTTGTTTCAGCATAGTGAAAGACTATGAAGGTGTATCTTCCCTACTGACTCAAATGGCACACACAGACACACACAGGCACACACACACACACGACACACACACACCTGGCACAACAAATACTCTGGTCAAACTCTATACCTGGGGGGAGTCCATTTTAGCACAGGTGTGATGAGCCCAGTACTGACCATGCTCTGAGCTTAGCTAAAGGTAATACCCCAAATCAGCTATGTCCCGTGCATATTGACAAGCACTAAACAACTTCAAAAACATTACTTTTGATTGTGCTTAAGTATCTGAATAAAATCAACATTGATATCTATTTATTCACCTCCTAATTATAGGCAGGGACTCATTATGAAGGTCAGTCTGGCCTCAGACTTGTCATCCTCTCAAAGCAGCCTCCTGAGTGCTGGGGTTATGAGCACTCAGTCCTGTGCTTCCCTGCATTGACAGAGTTTGTGAAGCTTATTGAATATTTCCTGAAAACCATAATAACAAAATCTATGTATGTGCAATAATCTCTAGAACAATATTAACAGAAACAGAAAATGCTGTAAATGAGTTGATGTTACAGTGCTAGATGAACTATCTTGCTTCTATATTAACAAGTACAGCAATTCAGTGTTTTTTGAAAGCATGCCCAGACCAGGTACATCTTAGCACTTCTGAAAGTCACCACCAACTAGCAGCTGTTGGCCCTTTCAGGGCTTTAACATGGCATATTTTGGTTAGATAATCTCTAGCATCTTTAGCGTTTAATTTTAGGTGTCAATTCTTTGTCCACATATCATGTAATTAATTGCTCTTTAACAAAATGTAACCAAGTTCTGGTTTTCACTTAGCCCAATTACAAAGCACTGCTGACACTCAGCAGTGAGGAACCATTTGATCTGGCAGGAAAGGCCTAAGGGAGAAATCAAGTAGCTATTTAAATTAATGACAGTTGAAAATTAATTCAGTTTGAACGAGTTAAGTATCACAGAAGCAGAATAAATTACAGAGTTAGAAGGTCAAAATATCTGGATTAAAACCTTATCATCTCAACTTTATCTTTCTGAAATATTCCTTCTACAAATGTTTTGGATTCCAAGTAGTGAGCCAGGTGCCAGATACAGTGTGAAACTAAACTAATATAACCTTGTTTCTTCCGCAGCATCATGGCTTATGTATCAGTTTATTTAACATTATAGCAACACCTTAGATAATGCTTAGGTTTCAAACAAGTTTGTAGAATAAAATACAGATACTTAAATATTTAAGAGGAGTCATGAAGTAAAGACACAGAATGCTAGATGAACTAAATGTATTAGTTTGTAAGAACAGCCATGGAAGATCCATTAAAATGATATTTCAACTAAAATCTATAAAATAGGTTAAAGGTAAACCAAAAAAAGAGGGCTGATAAATGAGACAAATGTTGGACTTGAATGTTTGACTTTTCTACTGAGTACATGGAAACATCATTGACTTACATAGGGAATTAAAGGTTTATACCTGTATTGCTATAGATAAAATAATTATTTTTAAATAAAAAGAAAGATTTATTGATGTCATCTACAGATGATTTTAAATAGGAACTTGATATATTGGTCTGGAAGTTTAGGGTTGAAGATGGGTATTTGACAGGAACCATCAGTTTATAATATTTTAAAACAAAGAGGTCGGATCAGAACACCTAGACAAGCATCCAGAGATGTTTTTTTAAATGTGTGTTGGTTGGATCCTGTCAGTAATTGTGCAGAAAACTTCCCCTAAAATGTATAATCAAACAGGTTCTCAATCAGCAAGTAAGAATTACTCTAGTGAGTTTGACAATTCAGGTATGCAATTAGCAAGAAAAGTAAAAAAAAAATAAAAATAAATTATATTATAATTTACGATTATATTATATATAATTATATAATATATATTATAATTTACAATTATAAATGACTAGAGTTCAACAGGAGAGAATATAGCCATTTCATATATTTTAATCTTTTCATCTCATTTTATACTGTACCTTGTAATAAAACAACATGTTTTTACTATCATCTATATTTCTTTCTATATTTCTATCTATGTACATATGTGTATATATAAAAATATCTGCAATATGAATATCATCATTTTATCTCAATATTCCAACCATCTATGTGTCCATGTACCTATGTATCGTATATCATCTTTCATCTTATTTTTAGCATCATCATCACAAATGACTGATGTTAAATGGATAGAACTTACATGTACAATGAAATAGGGTGCTGTTTGCCAAAGACAATAATCTGGGTATAACTGCAATCTGGCTAAACTACTACAATAAATTATTTAAAAAATAATATGATTATTCATTCTTCGAGAATTTCATGCAATGAATTTTAATCATATTGATTCCTTCCTCATCTTCTCCGAGATCTACCCTCTCTGCCCTCACTTCCCTACCTGTCCGATTTTGAGTTTTATTCTTTTTAAATTACATCTAAGGAGTCTAGATTTATATTGCCCAACTAGTCTTAGGAGTGGCGGACGCCTTGTAGTGTAGTCACATCGTTAAAGAGTCAACTGACTCTCTTCCAGTAGTTGATAACTTTAAGGACAGTGTTTGTTGGACACAATGTGTGAACTCACAGAAATTGTGACAGCATGCATGTAAAAGACCTGCCCAATCTCAAGCTAGACAAGAAATTATTCTTTAGCTTACATGACTCATCTTAACTTAATATAGCTCAGGATTTTATAAAGACAATAACAGAACAAAATGTTTCTTGAAAGGAGCTAACACATACTAAAGAAAACAGTAGTTACTGACTTAATAAGCCTTGTCAAAAGATAAAATGTCTATGACTCTAATTATTGCTATAATATTTCCATATTTTTTCTTTAACTTTCCCATTTAACTGTGTAGAAGGATGATTTGCACTATGGAAACAAAAAGGCAAATGAAGGAAAATGATTGGTAAAATCAGCTTATCTCAGTTCATTTTTTCCCATGATGGTTAAAGCAGTATAGGCAATATGTGACACAGGCTCAGGTAAGATTTCTAGTTTAGGGAGAAAATCGTCTATTTGAGAATCTGTTTCCTATTTGCTTATATTTATTTCAATTAAAATATAACTATAATATTTTACCCATTCCTTTCCTTCCTCTAATCCCTCCCAACTTCCTCTCAAATTCATGACCTTTAAAAAAAAATCATTATCGCTACATATGTATAAGCATAAATGTGTAAATACTATCTTCTCAGTGCTTTTAATGTTTCTCTGTGTACTCAATTTCAGGGCTAACCATGTGATATTGAATAACCAAGGATGGTGCTCATCGATAGAAAACTCATCCCTTTCTTAGCAGTCAATTGTTGTCTGTAGTTTTTTGCTTATGTTTGTTTAATTTTTGTTTGTTGTTGTTGATTTTTTTTTTAATTTGAAACAGGGTTTCTGTGTTATAACTCTGCTTGTCCTGGAACTCATTCTGTAGATCAGGCTGTCCTCAAATTCACAGAGATCTCGCTGCCCCTGCCTCCTGAGTGCTGGGATTAAAGGCGTGCGTGAACCTCCACTACCACCACCTGGTACCTGTAGTTCTTTTTATGAGGTGGGGCCCAGTGAAATTTTTACTCTCCATGCTAGCATTTCTCTTGATATTGTTTTTCTCTGGTCCATAACCCATTGATTTCTGCTTTGTTTGTAGAAATTTTAGCTTGATTTTATTCTAAGATTTAAAGGAGAGTTAAGCAGATTCATGAGTTCAATACCATCCTGATCTACATAGTGAGTCTCAAGCCAGCTAGGTGTACATAGTGAATATCCATCTCAAAAAAAACAAAATAAAGCAGGTATTTTCTTGTAAGACAAGTTGTTTCTATTTTTTTTTCTTCAATAGATATTTCTAAAACTCTTTATTAAATGAAACACAGGAGTTTTACAGACATATTGAATGTTGTTGGATCATGTATGATTATATCAGATTTCTATGGAATGGCAGGGATCATGGAATGTGATCTAAATTATGAATTAGTTTGTGGCTATAATGTACACCCCATGAAATTAGAGATTTCAGAATTGAGGCAAGAAGCAAGCTGTAGGAAGTGAGAAGAGCCAGCTAAAGAGATATGTTATGCAGTTTGTGAGATCATAGATGCATGGGCTGTATGCATCCTTTGGTAGTCACATGTTGGCACCTTGTACCCAGAATGTACAGAATAAAGCTATAGGAATTAGTGATTGCCTATTCCTATCGGGCAATCAGGTGGGTTTTACTGTTGTTGTTTTGCTTTGGTCTGATTTTTTCCTATGATTTTCTACTTCTTTTTCCTTTTGTAATGAGAATGTTAACCTTATGACACTGTGTGGTAGAATTATATACATTCATATCGTTTTTAAGTTTATTAGGGGCCCAAAGCTGTACGCCTTGTGTTTCAGGAGGACCTCGGGACTTGGAGTTTTGAGCAATGTTGGAATTATTAAATCTTTGGTGTTCTTAGAGAAGACTAAAAGTCTTTTGCATCAGGAAGTCAACATGAACCACAGTGGACAAGAGACAAAATGCAATCATTTGAATCTGATAGTTTTCCAAATTCCCAAATAACAAAAAGCCTTGATCACCAACCTGTTACCATGAAATGCAGAAGTTACATCTTTAGAAGATTTGAGCTATTTGAAAGGGTTTATATCATTGGGGACAGTCTCAGAAAGGTAAAAATATGGTCCCAGATATATCACCCCCTCTGCTCCCCAGATGCCAGGAAGTTAGCAGTTTTGCTCCATCATTCATTCCCTGCCTGCCATGGTGTACTGCTTTGCAGGAAAGCCAAACTGAAATCAGTAGACTCCTAAATTCTTTCCTTTCTTTAAGCTTATTCAGCTCAGGTACTTGTAACAATAATAGAAGACTTACTATCACATTGCTCAAAGCTGAAGAAACGCACAGTAGGATTAATTGTCGGCAAACTTTTAACTCACTCAGGACTAGCAATGGTATATTTTACTCCAGAAATTATTTTTCACAAATCTCATGGTTCATGGAGCGTGTAACAGAATGCCAAAGGCTTTGCATCTGTTGGGAAGTAAATAATCAGGTGCTGGCATGTTTGTGATTTCACCTAACAAATATTAAAAATAACACATAAAAGGAGAAAATTCACCTAGTAATGCAAGTCTACCACGTAGTATATATGGAGAATATTTCCAGTTAAATACTGAACAGAAAAAAAATGAGGACACTTAAATATTCTGTCCACAATAAATTCAAACATTCCAAAACCTATCATAAAACTAAAAGTGAAAAACCTACAGTGAAATAAAAATGTAAGCAATAAGGACAAAACCAATCAAAATTTATATGCATGGCACACAAATGTGTGAATTTGCAAGCAAAAATGTTAAAAGGATTGAGATAACGATGTCAAAAGTAATTTTTAAATGGACAGAAGGAATTTATAAAAGAATGATGATACAAACTGATCATTTAGCAGTAGAAGCTACATATATGTAATAGGAAATACCCTGTATAACATTAACACAAGATTAGATTTTGCAAAAGCAATAGAAATATGATTATTGGCTGCAAAGACATAAAGAGTCTATTAGGAAGGAGAAACACCGACCAAATTTGAAAAACACAGAAGTTCCTGGAAGGTGAAGACCAACGTGAAGTGGCTGATACTGATACAATTAGGAGCCATGTTATAGAACAGAAGGCACGTGAATCGAAACTATGTTTAAGAAACATTAAATAAATGTTGCATAAATGAAGAAAATATGAACACAGCATTTCAAGAGGCTCATCAAACTTTATGAATCCACAAACAGCAAAACAAAGATCCTCAAAATTAGAAACAAGGAAATATTCTTAAATGAAAGAATTAGGAGAAGACAAAGAAGGACAAGGAGGAGGAGGAAGAGATGGAGGAGAATAAGAAAAAAAAGAAGGAGAAGGAGCAGGAGAAGGAAGGAGAAGTAGAAGAGAAGAAACAAAACCTGAGGACTGAGAACAATTCAAGCAATAAGTATATAAATAATGACATCTCTAAAATGTTATTAAAACATTTTAAATTATGGGCAGCTTCAGAGTGGGTAAGTTACAGTACCAAAATGGGTAGCTATTTAGAATCAGAGAAGATTGGAACCAGAAAATACAGTGGGAAGGAAGAACACATAGAAAGAAGTAAGTGGAGAGGAGAGAAAGGAGAGAGACAAGGAGCACAATAGAAGAGAGATAGACCTTTCTTCTGTGGCTGAAAGAGGTGATTCAACTTTAAGACTCAATAAAAGCCCAAAGATCTCACCAGAAGTCAATTCTTAAGTTCTGTAGTTTAAATATAGTGCTAGCTATAAGATTAATTATTGACACAAAAGCTACTAGATTGCATGTAATTCTGCTACTATTGAAGTCATAATTTCTCCTTTAGTATTCACTATTTATTTATATATTTACTGTGTGTTTATTGCATGTGACCATATCAGCACACATACAGAGGTCAAATGAGAATCGATATTTCATTCTGTCACTTGGGGACTGAACTCAGGTTATCAGGCCAGGCGGCAAGTACCCTTACCTGCAGAAGCATTTGACTCTGCACCTAATTTCTTGCATTTTAATATAAGTTCTCATTATGGTGCTGGGACAGTAGACAGAAATTCTGATGCTTCAGAGAGATGAGAATTTCACCAGGAGCCGTATTAGAGGCCATTCACACTACATTCTAGCAGGGAATTGGTCTGTATATTTCATCTTTGTCTTTATACTTTCTAGGAAGCTGAATTAAAAGAGAAAAGTTAATCAGAAGTCAGAAGTAAATGGAAAGGAGGGTATTGATAGAGAGAGACGTGGACTCTCTGTTCACTTCAAGAATAAACAATTTATATTTTCTCCATTACTGTTTATATATTGCTTAGCTAGCAACTGAGGATATGACTTCAAGCAGAGCTTGATTAGACAGTATTTTAGCTTTTCTTTCTGTCCTTTCCTGTTCTTGTGGACTTGTTTTTACCACACAGGTCATTCCTATTAGGCCTTATCTTAGCCTATGGTTTTCCACAACCAAAGGGCCCCACCTGAGTGATGGTTTGTGTTTGAGAAAGGAGCTTCAGACAATCTGAACCCCAAATAAAATTGCTGAACATTCTTAGCCCACAGGAAAATGCAAACTAAAGATATTTTGAAATTTCATTTCACTCCAGCCAAAATGGCGAAGATCGAGAAAACAAATGGCCACAAATACTGGAGGAGATATGGATAAAGACCTCATAATCAGTTAAAATGGCATAAATTCAAGAGCATGTTTCTTTTTGAATTTTGGAAAAAACTCATACTGTAATTTTTCTTATTGAAAATAAATAATATTATCAAAAAATTCTTATAACTTTGCATTTTGTTCAACCAGTTTTGGGAATTATTTATTCTCAGCAATTGACTTCAAATAACATAAAGTATCAGTGGTATTTACTCATAATATCTTTTAATTTTTTTCACAAACTCATATTTAATGTCATTTGTGAAAAATAAATTAGGGTGTCTTAACTAAGATTTTTGGTGATTTTTGTAAACCTGATGACGTTTGTAATAATCCATTTTGACTAAGCAATGTTAATGTTTCATGACTTTCTTGGTAATTTCTACGAATTATAATTAAATAATCATTAGTACATCACAGCAGTAAATTTATGCCAAGGAGACACCTTTATAACTGTCTACCAACTGTGTGATACTTATGGAGAATCTATCTCAATTTGTGAGAAAAAGAAAGGCAGATAGAGAGACACAGACACCCAGAAATTAAAATGGAGGGCGGGGGGAGAGAAAGAGTAGAGAGCTAATTGAACAGAGCCTGGGCTACATTTGGTTCTCAATGAAATCAATCTGTCAGTGCATGAGCCTCTTACTCCTGATGCATACTAGTCACTCATATGCAGGTCTTTGTTCTCAACTGGTTTGACCTCTCTTTCTGTATTGTTTCCTATTTTGTACTTGTGTATCACAAATACATTTGACATGAGCGTGCTAAGTAGGAATGTCTCTGTTTCAATATATACATGTACTATTTACTATAGATTTTAGTTGATACATGAATTATATGTGTTAAAATATCTATAATTTTTGGAAAATATATTTTCTACATAACTATTTCATCAGAAAATTTTTAGTCTTTGTGTTTTTCAGTTTCCATTGGTCATCATCGAATGTCTTTAGATATGTTGTTCAAATCTCCTTCTATCCTGCAACTATTCTCTGTGCCAGTTTCTTTTTGCCAAAGGTCATTTACTATCGAGTTTACTGTATCTGCCTAATTTTATATCATGCAATAAATCTTCCACAGCCCTTACATGTGACAAGTCTCGAGGTTCAATCAGAGGTTGGAGGTATCAATGTTTAATGCATTTCTCAATAAAAAATTAGCACATGTCTTCAACTAAAATAAATGTTCATGTTTTATGTGCTCTGTTTTACAAGACTATTAAGGTAGTTTTTATTATGGTTTTAGTATTCAGATAGGGATAGTATCAGATTGAACTATTAGGTTAACAAAATAAAACAAACTGTGAAACATGACATTAAATATAAAAACATCTAGAAAATCCAGGTATTTGAATAAAGACAAACACAATAAAAATACCGTAACTATGTAACATAATAAAATATTTTATCAATAATAGCAATAAAATATGCATCATTGATCAAATATTTGCCATGTGCCACAAATTGAAAAGTTAAGTTTATTTTTTTCTTAGTGGTTAAAGTGATTCAAAATATTTTATTTGGAATAACAGGGATTCTGTGGACAAAGACAACATTCAAATCATTTCATTCTTTTTTTACATTATCAAAGCCAGAATGCCTACCTAAAGATGTAGGTGCTACTTGCATACTAACTTATTTTTCTACTTTAGATGTGGATTAGTCTAAAAGCTATTGTAAATGATTTTAATTCTAATAAGTACATTATAAAGTAGTTTATTCACATTGATGTATACATATATCACAATTAAGGTTAAAAGGAAATATTTAAAGTATATTTATGCTTCACAAAGTAAAACACTTTACAGTATGAAATCTCATTAATTCCTCCTATAAATTATTTCAATATGGAGATTTTTAGAGGCCAAAATCTTGTTGCAGATCTGAAATACAAATCAACACAATAACATATGCACATTAAAATTGATGTAATTTTAAGATTCTTCATGGTTATTTAGAGAGAAAATATAAACCAGCCTGCTGATAAAATCAGTGACTCTTCTATTCAGTCATTTAAACCAATGCAATTCCTAATGGTTTTACTTTTGCTGTGGTGAATTTACTATAAATCCCACCAGTGTGACAGATTCAATCAGTCCATTTGTTGGAATGACAGGTCATATTTGCAGCAGGATGATCCAGCACCAAATATTTCAAAATCACTAAAGATATTAAAAATGACAATGCAAAGGGCAAGAAAATAGCAGTCTCACAACACAATTTCAGAAATAAAAGCCACTTACACGACTGAAAAATTACCTGCAGCATGTTGCTAAAACAAATTGCTATCAAACTTTACATTAAGAATATTTTGCACCTTAATTAGCTATTCCTGAGTACGGTGATACTCCCTTTGGCAAGACTCTCTTGCGTGATTATCCTCACCGAGAAGCAGTCAGCTATGGGAGCCAGTACCAGCACTTAGTGACTCTGGACATAAGACCAGCTCTCTGACCTTGAGCAATCTCTCAGTGTCTTGCTGGTCAGGTCCAGGTTTCCTTATTTGGAAAATGGGAAAGCAGTTTGCCACATTTTTATTCCTAGGGAAGAATTATAAAACAGATCTCAACAATGATAAAAATGTATAAGCAAACCTGGAAAACAAACCTTATAAGATGCATTATCTCCATAATGTCAGTGATAAGAACTATACTTAAATCAAAATTTCTATAATTTGTCTTAAAGGTTACTTATCTTCACATGTTATCTCTTTGTAAACTGTACTCCTCCCCCTACCATAAATTAGTTTCATTTCCTTCCTGATTATTTGCTTAAATATCTGTTAACTTTTTCACTTACATTTTAATATATCCAATTAAATTAAAGAAAAGATAGGGGGAAGTACATTATAAAATAATTCACTGGTTGATTTTAAATTTCCTTAAAAAGTAAAACTGGGACAAATGAACTAATTTCCATATTGAGATAATAAAATGAAATACAGTTTAAACTGAAATGCAGAGAATTGTAATTAATCTCTGTCTAAAGCCTGAAATATCCTTTCTGAAGTAGTTAGAAGTCAAATGAAGTTACCATTTACATAGAGACACTCTTTTCTTTTCCTTTTTCTTTTTTTATCTGTTTGTTGTTTGTTTTGGTTTCCCGAGATAGGGCTTCTCTGTTTTAACTCTGGCAGTCCTGGAACTCACTCTGTAGACCAGGCTGGCCTTGAACTCAGAGATCTGCCTTAATCTGTCTCTTGAGTACTGAGGTAAAGATATGACCCACCACCACCCGGCAAGACACCTTTTTCTTAATGGAACTCAATAATCTTACTTACTCACCCAAACACTTTGTCCAAAGAAACTTAATATATTTTTGGAGCCTGATTCCTAATGTGTGTGTGTGTGTGTGTATGTGTGTGTGTGTGTATGTGTGTTTGTGTGTGTGTGTGTGTGTGTGTGTATGTGTGTGTGTGTGTATGTGTGTTTGTGTGTGTGTGTGTGTGTGTGTGTTTGTGTGTGTGTGTGTGTATGTGTGTGTGTGTGTGTGTATGTGCTTGTATATAGATAGATATATACCTGTGTGATTATGTTTATAGAGTTATTTACATATGGTTCTTTAAATAGGTAAATGATTTATCCTCATACTGAAGTGTCTATACTTTTTCCATAGGAAATTCATACTTCAATAGTATTCATTCAATTAGAATATAGAACAAAATGGTTGATAGACAGAAAAGTAAGAGCACTGCCGTTTACTACCTATGTCTTTTGACAAACTATCACTTGGAACTTGTGTCTAATTAATGAAATTATAGCTATTAAATGAGGCAATGTCCACAAAGCAATTGCAAAACTGACTTGCCTCATAGTAAGCATTTACTATATGTTTTGCAAAATCCAACTATTATTTAAATATTTTATTGCCATTCCAAACCTAATTTCCTTACTTTAGGTCTATGGTAGACCTTCCTATGTCATGTTGTGGGGTTAAATGATGTTAAGTGGTTATATGTGGCCACAGACTGAGTGCACATTCAATGTTTAAATAACACTCATTTTGGCGACATGAATTTTTTCCAAGCTTTCTTATTTCAACAAAGTTACTTGAATGGACATTTTGTAACATAAGTTTTGACATCCTTATAGAATTGAGACATATTGTGAGAAATGTATTTCAAAAAATGGTCCATCTTTAATTTAGACATATAATTACATTGTCATTTTAAAATTTGGCCACATACAATGAATACGTGCCCCACTGATACAATCCCATACCTAATTACTTCCTAATTGGAATCTATAGTATGATATCTAATCATGATCCAAATTGACAATTTTAGGGTCTATTGCCTCTTATATAGCTTCAATCTTTTACAATGTGTTATGGAAGTCAGTAATCTAAGCAATTTGTTTTAGTAGAAAGTATTAAAATATGTAATATTTTAACTTACAGATTGTACAATTTAACTGAAATATTTTAACTTATAGATTTTACAATGTTACCTTCAATTTAAATAAGCAATTAAATTAAAAACAACAATAACAACTCACTTCATGCTTCTTCTTCCCTTTGTTTTACTTAACAATAAAAATAATCATTGAATAAACAGATGTGAATCTCTCTGTGGGCTCTCCTCCCTGAATTGTTGCTAAGCCTTCTGTGCTGGCTCAGCTTTGGAGAAGAAAACACAGGACAAATCCATGGCTGGTTTAGGCAGGTCTCTGGTCACAGTGCTGAAAGCCTCTGTAAACAGAATCCCCAGGAGACTGCTGTTAGTGGAACATCTCAGTTTATTGAAGCAAGTGTGGTTACACTGACAGGAAAAATGGCAGGGGAGGGAGTCCTTGGTACACAGGGACAGAGGCCATTGGTTAAGAGAGGGATACTGGAGTAGACTCACTTGCATTTTGGGGGCTTATTGTCTAAGGGCCAAAGTGCTGCAAAAGCACCTTCTGTATAAGGTATGATCCCATAGAGAAAAGAGGAAGACACCTTAGGAGAAAATGAGCTCAGCCCTTATCTGAACACTGTAACCCCAGTTACAGTGTTCAGATAAGCACCAACCAGGCCACATTCCTTCCCTCATGACCTGCTCTGAAGCAGGCAGCATTTACAATTTAGCTGGGTTTTGCCAGGGCTAAGAAGAAGACAGTTATTCTTAGTCTAATTAAATCACTGGTTCTTGCCCTGGAGCCTTAGAGTGTTTTGTCCTCTTTACAATATAGTCTTCATCCTTGAACTTCCTAAAATCTAGAACATTTAAACTGCTAGTCTGGACCTAGAAGGCTTAAGTCTTAGACTTTTGAGACCTACTGCTGACTGAGCCACTCATTCTGGCTAGGTCCTTATGAAATCTGACTCTTTTGCCTCCTTCTCCAATGACTCTTTAGCCTGCTTCTTGACTATTCAACTGACTCTTGTTATTGGCTGCTACAAATGACTCCTGTCTGACTCTTCAATTTGCTCTTCTTAATTGACTCTGGTAACTGAATGCTCTGTTAACTCAATGGCTCTAACTCCTCTGCAACTCCCTTTAACTGAGGTGAGAGCCTACCTTTTCTCTTGAGAGTTGGGCATATCCTTAATCTACTAACTTTTTCTCTGATTAGTCACTTTGTTTGCCATTCACTTTGACTCATCTCAGATGTCACTTCCTGTGTGACACTGACTCCTTCTGAGTTCTGCTTCCTGTGTCTGCTTCCACTGTTTTCTTTCTGGGGATTAAAGGTTTGGACCACCTTTTGCCTTCTGAACACTGGGATGAAAGGTGTGTCTACATTCCATCCAGAGCACACAGGCCTCTGAATGTAGCCCTTGGAATGTAGACCTTAGCTTTTACATAGGGATATTCCTCTACAGGCTCTTTTTTCTTATTTGGTGGTTTTGATATTCCAATTTGCTTGTTTTTGATTTATTTTATTTTATTATTGTTCCTTAAATGCCTTTTTTGTTATCTAACAGGAAATATAAAGGAATGGAAGATAAGGTAAGGGGGAATTGGAAGTAGAAGTGGGAAGGGAAACTGTAATCAGAATGTATTTTATGAAAAAAAATCTATTATCAATACAAAAAATTAAAGATGACACCAGCAACATTGAGGTAAAGTCTTCTAGGAATTGTTCCCTGAGAGTTAGCCACCAAAGTTTTGTTCTACAGGCAGCCTAGGTTATACCTCTCACTGGCATCCAAACTTGGTTATATGTAAGAGTCACCCAGTTGGTACTGGTTTTGAAGACATGAAGAGGTCATGGAGAACAGGTGAGGCTTGGCACTGTGAGAGGCCAGGAGAGGCCACTGATGGAGGTACAGCCTCAGCAGCAATTGAAGCTCCAGAATGTTGGGGTTATGGAGATAAGTTGAGGCTTGGCACCACAAAAGAGTCAAGGAGAGGCTGTTGATAAAAAACAGCCCAGCTGCAGTAAAGACCCACCATTTTGGAGATACCAATACCATGCAGTACCATGGGACAAACACCAAGAATAACATCAACCACAAAGAAGAACAAGCCGGAGCCCAGAAGATTCTAAGTAACCCCAGATATTGGACATTGAATTATTTATACTGTTTGTGGTTTGGTTTTTTTTTTTTGTTCAAATTATAATTCTGCCATGGTTCTTCCCTCTTGAAGTAAGAAAGTATTTAATTTATTTCTTATTTTACAGAAATCCACAGTTTGAAAGATTGATATTTTAAGAGATTTTTTATTTTTAAGAAGATTGGACTTCTAACGTGTTTAAGTTTTTAAGGAGTGAGGGGACACATAATGTTTGTAAATGTTTTATATTGTGATCTTTATTAATATGTTATCTTGGGAATGCACAAGATGGGAAAGGATGAAGTTTAACAGTGATATGTTTGTGTGTGACGTCAACAAGGGGCCAGTTGTACTGGCTAGTTTTATGCCAACTTGACACAAGCTACAGTCACTGGAGTTGAGAGAACCTCAGTTGAGAAAATGCCTCCATAAGATCGGGCTTTAGGTCACTTTCTTAATTAATGATTATGTGGAAGACCCAGCCCATGTGGGTGAGGCTATCCTGAACTGGATGTTGCTGAGTTCAATAAGAAAGGAGGCTGAACAAGCCAATAGATACACGCTGCCTCTGCATCAGTCAGTTCCTCCCTCCACTGTTTGAGTTTCTGTCCTGACTTCTTTCATGGATGAACTATGATGTGGAAATGCAAGCTAAATAAACTCTTTCTTCCAAAACTTGCTTTTGGTGGTGATGTGTCATCACAAGGTTGGTAACCCTAAGTAGGAAAGCATGGGAATAACTCCTGATGTTGTCCTCTTGCTTCTACTCACAGACACAAAGACATGTAATGAATTCACTTGGACACATACACACACGCACACACATATACACATACCCTGCCATTTATTCTTATGTAGCCTAACAGCTGGCCAGACTTACTCTCCTAGAAAGTAAGTTATACTAATGAGAAGTCCTAGCTTGAAGTTGTAGCACACAACTTACTGGATGTTCTCAGTGAGGCCAGCAATATTATCTAGGCATCAATAGCAGTGGCTTCTAAAAATAGTGCTCTATAATTCAGGGAAACAGCACATATTGTTTAAGTATGTGTAATTTAATTGTCTAATATAATTGTATCTACCTCAACTAAAGCTTTAAAAGAAATGTATAAACTAATGCATTGATTCAGCCACTTGACCTTACTCTCAAGAACAATATTAGAGCATGGGATTATAATTTTATGCTACAAATTTTGAGGCACAGTAGATATTGCCTTATTTTCTTAAATTGTGATACCTATTCAAGATTCAGTGGGTGTTATTTGATGTTTTTGTACAGGAATCTACAGCAATTGAAATGTTATGGGACCCTAACTTCATTGAAATATTGGCACATGAAGCTATTGGAAAAGTGTAGATTTATCCTGCTTCAGATTAAGTGGAACGGGTACTGTTAATCTGAATGAGAGTCCAATGTTATGGTTAATACTGAATAATAACAAGCACATCATTTATGAAGACTAAATACTTGTATCATTTGCTATATTGATTTTATTAGAAACATAGAAAATGAGGCATCACTATGTCAAATTAGAAGAATAAATACAGGAAAAGGTAAAATTAATAAAAATGTTTGCCCTAATTCTATTTTTTCACATTTTTTTAAATTAGTATTTATGTCATATGCTTTGCCCCGATGTCTGCTTTAAAATCACAAGAAAGAATTATATCCTGTAATATCACTTAAAATGCCCACTGATGCATATTTTCAATCATTTTTTCACTTGATTGTTTTTTCTAGAATGAAATTGTGTAAGGGTGCACTCAAGCTGGGTTTTTGAAGAATAATTACTCATCAGTTCAACAAGTATTTATACTTTTACTATGCCCACTCTACCTTTAGGTAACATAAACAGTCAATTACCAAATAATTTTGAAGAATAATCAATTTCCAATTTATGTAGCTTCAAAGTAAGCCCTTAGAAACATACTAACAATGGTTGTACCAAGTCCTTAAACTGGAATTTCCTTCTCACGACCCACATCTTATCTGGTAGCTCAAAACCACCTGTTACATAGGTTATTCCCACTGTGGCGATTGTGGGCACCCAAGCACGTACTCCATGCACACAGAAGTGCACACATAAATAAAAATAAAACAAATATTTCTTTCCAAGTCAATACTATGTTGGTTTTTAACTTGTCATTTACTTTCTATCCCCCATTCAGCCCCAGATTAGTTTACAAATCATAAAGGAAACTCTTTTGCCAGTCACTGATGGAGAACCATGGAGCTCAGGGTTACAAAAAGCTCACACTTACATAAAGCTTGATTCTTTAAGAATTATCAGAGTTAAATTTGCCATTTCTTGCCTAGAGGACTCCACTTCCAAGGTTGTCTTTATCTGATGTGACCTAAAGCTCATTTTACTTCAAGTAAATGTATTTTCTCTGGGGAAATTAGCAGAATATCATTATATAATTGTTTGCAGCTGATACAAGTTGTAGGAAATGATTAGGACAAAAAATAGAATATTTTAAATTTTTCTCTCATTTTTACTTTATTTTTTAAATAGAGGGAGATGAGTCATACCATTGTAGCCATGTGGAGATTAGAGGAAACTTGCAGGAGATTGTTCTCTCCTTCTGCCCCGTGGGTTATATAGACTGAATGGAGTCTGCAGACTTGGCAGCAGCTGCCTGTATCCTGATCCATTTCTCAGCCATATCCTTCATATTTTAATGTCCATAGTAATTCATAGTAATTCACAGATTTTTACCCTCACCATGCTTTCTGGGTATATGTCTTCTGTTTATTTATTATTTACATTAATTCTTTTGTTTTTATTTTTGTGTGTACATGTATGAGAGACAAGAGAGAGGAGGAGGGGAGTATCTGCAGAGGCCAGATGCATTGAATAACCCAGAACTGAAGTTACAGGTGGTTATTAGTCACATGCCATAGGACCTGGGAACTGATAGATGTGAAATGACAAACAAATGTATCTATTACTATAGCTGGGGACTTTAACATTCCTCTATCAAAAGTGGACAGATCCAGTAGACAGAAAATCAGTATGAACATAGTTGAACTGAACAATGTAATCAATCAACTAGAAATAATTGACATCTACACACTAATTCATCCAAAGCAGAATAAAAATTTCTCTCAAGCTATCATGGAACATTTACCAAGATATACTTGACCCATGGCCATAAAACAGATGTTAATTAATGTAAAAGCATAGAATCATAAAAATATCTGCTGTCAGACAACCATGGAATTAAATTAGAAGCAATAGTATAACAATGAATATAAAGTCTGAAAATGTGTGGCAAGAAAAAACACAGATTAATATAATGCATATATCAAAGAAGATATCTTAGATAAAATTTAATCATATGCCAAACTGTGAAAATGGAAGGGAAACTATTCAATAATTAATAAAATCCAAAGAAACCAAAGTTTGGGGGTGTTATAACTTTCCATGCACGTATCAGGAAATAAAAATCACTAATAAATGACCCAAGATTTAATTCTAAAAATTAGAAAGAAAATTAAATCATATCCAAAGTTAGTAAAAAATAAGAAAAGAATAAAAACTTAGGGTAGACATTTTAAAATTGGAAATAGAAAATCTGTGGAGAAACCAACAAAACCAAAACCTGATTCTTTGGAAAAACAAAATGACATAAGTAATCTTTCATAGAGGAATAACTAAAAATAAAATGAACATAAATTTGCAATGTTAGAATTTCTAACATATGTGTATTTAAAAGATAGTATGTCAGCGCTGTCAATAGCTATTCATACAATTTTAGTGACTTAGAAGACGTGGACCAAATGCTTGATAGTCATAATCAACTGACTCATATAATGTTAGATAAATATACCCATGACTGCTATGTAAACTAATTAAATAACTGAGAGAACTCAAAGAAAATATTCACCCTAAATAAATTCACCAATTACTTAAGAAAGATGTTTTTTAATTCTGTATGGTTTCTTTCAGGAGGTCAAAAAATTAATTATAATCTCTAATCCTTACAGTTAAGCAAATGTTATATTTATCTCCAAACAGGTAAAGGAAGGATAAGGGGAGGGGGGGAAGATGTCATAGATCAATATATCTCATGGACATAAATGTAAAAACCCTTGACAATATATTTAAGAGTCAAATCTTTTGCTGTATAAAAGATATTTTAAAAAATTACACTATAGTATTTATTCAAGTTATTAAAGACAAATCCAATACTTTAATATCATGTATTGTCATCTATAATGTAATGGTTCATCTTAATAACCATTCTTAACATCTTATGAAAAGTCACAGATAACAAAATAAGACAAAAAGTATAATAAAAGGTACATATATTGAGAAAGAAGCAAGTATCTGTGATGGTAGATAATGTGGCTATGTAGAAAATCTAAAAAACTGGACCAAAAATCTAGAATTAATGTAATCGTATCAGCATTTCAGCATGCAAGATTTTAAAAAAAAGTCAATGATTTTTCTATTGCTAGGAATAACCACAAAAGCCTAAAGTAAATGCAATTTATATTACCCCCCCAAAAGAACATAACTTAATAAAAACTAACTATAGAAGGTAAAAAAATATCTATATAAGAGATAAAAAATAATAATACATGAATGGAAGAAATAAAAGGGATAAATTGAAATGAATAGACAAAGGTCCCACGCTGTGGTGGCAAACATTCACGATAAACTGTAAGTTCTCTCAGTTTTATCTAGAGCTTCATTACAGTCACAACCCTGGCAAGTTATTTTATAAACACCAGGCTGAGGACAAAGTGAACTTGGAACAGCGGAAAGTCAGATAACCAGCATGAATTTGGTATGACCAAAGCTGGAGCTCTGGTCTGCAGGGTGTCCTGGAAACAATACTACAAAAGTTGTAACCAAGAAAATAAATAAAATTCAAAAACACAACAGATTACAGAAACTGAAATGCCAAAATGCAGTCAACTGTTGTACAACAAAAGACCAACAGCAAAGCAATAGAGAGATGGTCTTTCCACTCAGTGACTCGACTTGACATTTGCATGTATAAAGAAAATAGAATCTTCACCTAAACTTAAAATAGACTTTACATTCATGATGATTAACTTTAAAAGGATCACAGAACAAGCTATAGGGAGAAGCGGGAGGGATAAAAGGAAAGGGGGAAATGGTGTGTGGGAAGGCAAATGCTTGTCCTTTTGATTGGCATTTTCCTGATCATTAATAATTCCAAACATCTTTTCATATGTCTATTGGCCATCTTTATTCCTTCTTTGCAAACACAATTTCTATTAAAATCTTTTACCCAGTTTCAAATTTGAGTACTATGTATTTTCTGCGCTTGAGTTGTGTAAGGTTTTTTATTATTATTTTTATTAATTTTGTGTACTAGACACTTCTTAGGGATGGCTGGAGACTTGTTTCCAGTAGATCTCTGTTTCGTTTTTCTTTTGTCGGGCATAAGGAAGCATTTGAGCTTAATGTAATTTCATTTGTTTATTTTTGCTTTTATTACCTCTACATTTGATCTCAATTTTTTTAATGATGGACAATTACAATTTCAACGAGTCAGCCCCTGTGTTTTGACTAATAATATTATAGTTTAAGCTGTAATGAAATCTTTAATCCATTTTACCTTGACTTTTTTTTTATATGATGTACAATGAGAGTAAGATTTTATTCCTATTCACACAGATGTCTAATTTTTTCAGTTCAGTAATACTTACTGGAGACTATTCTTAAAATCTCTGCCAAAATATAATTAACTGTATACATATGGCTTGTTTTTTCATTGAATTTTTACTTGTGTATCTTTTTTCATGCCAGTATCATACTGTTTATTATTACTTTGAAACCAAGAAATAATGTCCCTGATTGGCCTGATTTCTTATGATATTGAGAGACTTTGTGACTTCATACAAATCTTAGTTTGGTTTACTATCTGTGAAAAAATAGCAGAGAGTTTTTATGTGTTCAGACTGTGCTATAGGATGGCCACTCACCACTATAATCCTACCAGTCTCTGAACAAAAGATGCCCTTCCATTGTTTGTGTCTTGTTCAGTTTCTCTCATCTATATTTCAGAGTCCTCAAAGCATGGCATTTTATTTCACCAGATGCATTCTTCATATTTCATTTTAATGTAATTGTACATGGTATAGTTTCCACAACTTTAATTAGATATTTTATTGTTGTTAAGAAACATCATAAATTTGTGTGCTTTTAAAACCATGTAAACTTACTTAATTTATTAATTATAAAAGACACAGTTTAAATTCTCTATTAAAAAATTACTTGAAACAAAACACAAGGTCCTAACATTTGATTTTTTTATATACAGTACATGCACAGGTGCTTTATTTAATGCATTTCAAAGTTTCTTGTCTAAAATTTAAAACATTTAACACAGCCATAAAAGAATTCAGTTATGAAAAAAAGAACAACAAAAAATGAAGAATAAAGAAAAATACAGAATAAATATATTGAATATACTTGGTACTGAGGAGGAGATCATCAATGCTCATATACAGTTTAGAAGATGTCAAAGGTTTTTTGTTGATGTTGTTTTTGGGCTTTTTTAATGTTTTTTTAAAAAAGGGTTTCTCTGTTGTAACTCTGGCTGTCCTGAAACTCACTCTGTAGATCAGGCTGGTCTTGAACTCAGAGAGATCTGCGTGCCTCTGTCTCCTGAGTGCTGGGATTAAAGGCATGTGTCGCCATTGCCCAGCCAGAGTTATTTTATTTAAATAGAGAAAGCCCATTACTTAAAAATTTAAATCTAAAAAAAAGTTTAAAGAATTAACCCCAACTCATGGTAGAATTGTGCTGAACCCAGTCCCCTTGAATGGCTTACCCGTCCCAAATTGCTGTCTTCATTTTTATTAATTATTTCAGTATTTCATGCAATGTATGTTGATTTTTTTCACTGCCTTCTTCTCAACTCATCCCAGATCAATCACTTGTCCCCTTTCCTACCCAAAAAATTTCTTCTTCTATTTTTTCATTAAAAGCATGGAGTCTAATGTGTGCTGCCCATATACTGTATGGTCTATAGGCATGTACTCCTAAAGAAAACCTCCAGCAGCTATCAATTGTCAATAGTACCTCAACAAGGGGAGAGGCTTTATGTTCTCCCCTCTTGAAGCTTGAGTTTTAGCTGTCTGGCTTGAGCACGAACAGGCTTTGTTCATGCTATCATGGCTGTTGTGTGCTGATATATACAACTGCCCTGTTGTGTCTAGAAAACAGTTTCCTGTAGTCCTTGGCGCTTAAATCTTTCAACCTCTTTTTACATGATCCCCTGGTCATAGGAAGAAGGGTTACAATACAAATGTCCTATTTGTACTGAATATTCTGTAGTCTCTTATTTTCTGTACCTTGACTGGCTGTGTATCTCTGTGTTAATTGCCATTTACTGTAGAAGAAAGCTTCCTTGCTGAGGGTTGAGCGATGTACTAATCTATGGGCATAAGAATAAATCACTAGAAGTTGGTTTAATACTATGTTCATTTAACAGAACAATAGTAATATGACTAGATAAGTTTGATAATTACTTTTCTTCTCTGGTAGCATGAAGAGCACCATTCAGAACTATGAAGGCTAACCAGTAGAGATGAATCTTCCAGAGAAGTATCATATTGACTTCTCTGTGTTCCATGATTCAAATATATGGTGTTTTCAACAATAGGGCCTTACCATAAATTCTGCAGAATAACCAAGAGCATGGGCAGCAACCTACAATTTTGGGAAGGAGATTTCTGGAGGACTTCATTGATCAACAGTCTCTGAAGAGGAAACCATTATCTGGCACTGAGCTTTTTTATTGGTTAGCCTGTGGGGTCTATCTAGTAGAGGTATTGCCACCCTATTACAGGGTAATGGGTAAATATCACAATATTGATCTTACTAAGTACATTTATACTGATTTCTTGATCTACTAGGTGATTCATCCTGAAGAAAATCCAGTGAACATGTCATAAAGAGGTGTCATGTTTTGTTAGTCATGTAAACTTCTGTATATTTCTATTTTGGCCACTTGTTCAACGGTATGTTTCAAAACTCCACTGCTCAATTGATTTTCTGTCTAAATAGTCTTTGAAGATAGAATGTTGAAGTATTTTGATGTAAATATATGACTGTCAGTTTCTTCTTTGGGTCAATATTTGTTTTCTATATTTAGGTAGTCTGAAGTTAAATGCATATACTATAATTCATATGATATGTATCAGTATGTTACTGTGTGAGCCTTCAAGGAAGACAAGGCAACATTTTCATAGATGCAAACCCTGCCAGACCTCAGCAGAGGGAACTACCTGTCATGGCAAGCACCATATTGGATAGTTGAACCCTGATTGTCTGATCTCAGGGGGTTTCAGTGATACAGAAGCTCTTCAGGTGTTCTACTGATACAAAAAATCTGCCTCCTAAAGGTCTATTTGCATAATGAAGGAAACCTGTAGCCTAGTTCATCCTGACCCCCAATCCATTAGCAAGCTATTTAACCTTTACAATGAGAGAACTCAAGGCCTAAAGAAAGTTTTCTCTCCTTATCAGAGACAGTGAGAGAAGGACTACAAGAATGCCTTCACAGCAAATTTCTTCTTCCACAATGACTCTACCAGAGAGTAGTGAAGCAGGTGCAGATCATAAAAATGCAACATCTTAATCACAGATTTACATAAAGCCTACACCTGCAGATAATACAAACTACCAAGCTTAGGCAGCCCTTCCATCAACAATATACAAAACAATTATAATAAACATAACTAGAAATAAACTTCCCCAACCAATATGCAATGATCTTTAGGTATAGAGACACATTTTGCTTTAGTCTTTTGAGCCTGATAAATAGAACCACTCTCAATTTCCTTTTTTATTTCTACTTAGAATGTATTTTCAATCTTTGCTTTACATCTATTTGTATTCTAGAGTCTAAAGTGATTTTTTTTTTTTGTAGAGAACATAAAGTTGGATTGGGGTTTTTAATTTATTTCATCTACCCCATATCTTTTGATTAGAGAATTAAGTCTGTTTTCATTAAAAGTAATTATTAATATGAGAAAATATACTATTGCAATTTGTAACTTCTTGTCTTGGATCCCCTTTGTTCTTTTCTTATATATATTGTTTCCTTTTGTGTTTTATGATAGTGGTATTAATGGCTTTGTATTAGTATTCTAAGTTATGTTCTTAAGTTCTGTAGTTAATTCTTTATGATTATCACAGGGCATACCTCATATATTATATATGGATTTGAAGCCAGGAAATACATAACTTTATTTGCTTAGTAGTTATATGCATCTCTCCTTACCTCTATCTTACATTATATGCCATTGATGCAACAAATCACATTTGCATATATTGTGTTTCTCTTTACAGTTTAGCCATAGGTATTATAATATATCTGTATTTAAAACTTTTATATTTTAATTAATGATGATTTACCGATCACACTGTTAAATACCAAAGCAATATAATATTCTCTTTTGCCAATTTATTTACCTTTATCAACAGACTTTTACTTACTTACTATCTTCTGTTGCAAGTTTTTTATTTCAACTTAATGAGCATTCATCAGCAACTGCTTGTAAAGCAAGCCCCTGGTTTAAATTGCTTCAGTTTTGTTTGTATGAGAAAAGTCTCTATCTCTGACTTGTCTCTGTAAATCATTTTTATTGAGTGTAATGTTTAGACTGGTAGCTTATACTTTAGTATTGTAACTATTACAGCCCACTCTCTTCGAACTTGCATTCTGTTTGCTAAAAAAAATATGTGCTCATAATCTTCTGGGAGTTCCTCTGCATTTTACAAGTCACTTTTCTTTTAATGGCTTCCAAATTCTTTAGGCCTTTAATTTCTGCTGATTCAATTTTCCTGAGCCTTGATATGGGTGCCTTTGGGATAATCTCATCTGGTGTCCTTTGAGCTTTTTTGCTCTCAACACATATTTCTGTTTCCAAACGTGTAAGATTTCTTTTCAGCCATTATTTTGTTAAATAAGTGTCTGTTTCCTCTCTTTTTCTTCTCAGAATTCTATGTGTACTTTGGTCTTTCTCAAGGTTTCCTATAACTCTTGTAAGATATCTTTTTTTTTTCATGCTTATCTTCTTTCTGTTTTTGTGCCTAGAGAATTTTAAAGATCTGTCTTCAAATTAACTAACCTTTCTTATGCTTAATCTTGTCTGTTGTACCTCTTTATTAAATTGTTTAGCCATTATATGAAATTATTTATCTTCACGACTTCTGTCTGATACTTTAAAATACATTTATGTCTCTCTGTTTAAATTCTCATTTTTCAGACATTATTCCTTTGACCTCATTTGTAAATTTTATGACCAATAATTTTGAATTCTCTGTCATGTTCATCATATTTCTTTATTTCATTGAACCCACTGAACTTTTTTACAGCTTTATCTTGCCTCACATTTAGCACATATTTCTTATTTGTCCCTGTCTGAGTAGTTTCTTTGCACTAGTGAAACTTATATTTGCATCTTGACAGACAAGATTCACATAATAGCATCAGTGTACCTAAGTGATAACTTGGGTATTTTTCAATCAGTCCTTGAAATAACTTGTTTAAATCAGAGTATGAGTCAGTGAGAGGCATCTTAATGCATTGCACCACAACTCTTGATAATGATGTGGTGAGAGTACTGAAAATAATGTATTGTATTCATTTAATTTATTTTTGATGTTTGACAAACATTTATTTCCTAGGTTCTTTGGATTGTTGAGAAATGAGTGGTAATAAGTCATTAAAGAGATTGTATTTGAATTAAATAAGAGAACAGAACCAGTTGAAAGTATGCAGAACAGGCAGATTTAGTCTAGAGTTTTGTATTTATGTAAAGAGTGACTGAAACAATAGTCTGCTGTTTTTTCTGTTTTTTGTTTTGTTTTGTTTCATTGTTACTGATTTTGAACACCTAGATGAGACAGATGTGAAAAAGCAAGTAAGAATTTAGGGAAGATTGTTACCACTTAAAAATTATATCTGTTTAACATGAGAACCAATATTGGTCTTATCTTAAGATGCCAAATTTCCTATCATGTATGGTTTATAGAAGAAGAAGTCACTCTAGCCAATGAATCAAATTTATGCTCGGTTCAGTCCTAACATAAGAACTCTAGTTGGATTTATGGGTTTGGGGTTGTTTGGTGCCCACACCAAAAACACAAGTAGATACATGAAATATTATCATGAGCTGCAATCAGCCCCTCTACCCTGTCATTCAGTGGATAAAAAGTTACTTCTTTGTGACTTCACTTTTCATATTTCACATCTACTTTTTCGCTTATTTGTTTGAAAAGGACAAATTATAATAAATTTAGGTCTAATTGTCTTATCTTGTGGATCATGAATCAGTTCAATTTCCATTCTACAAAATACAATGTGAGCTACCACTAAGCAAAGACAGAGCAATGGTCTGTAAGGACAGCAAAGAGAAGTGGAACAAAGAGCAGAAAAGACTGTTTAATTAAGATCATGTTACTTCATATTATTTCTGTTTTGAGGATTATAGTAGGGAACCTTTCCTTGTTGACTCATGTGAGATAGATACCCCTGTTGTGGGGAAAATTGCTCTGCTTTATCTAAATGCTTCCTTAAAGTTTCAGTTTGAATATATGTCATTTAATGTGAGTGATTCCAGTTTAGTTTGACATTGTCTGTTGGAGTCTAGTGTGAGAAATAAGTTCAAAATAATCTCCTATTAAAAAATACTATTAATACTTTCATACTAGGTAATTCGATCATATTCACATTTACTCTCCAAAATCTTTTCATATCCATGTCCATTTCCTTCCCACACTACTCTGTGCTTTTGTGTTTTCCAGTCAAGGTCAATTTGTGCTGCACCAATAATTTTGGACTTGTGGCCTTCTATTAGTGTGTAGCTGACTTATCAGAAACTACACTCTCAGAGAAAACTGGCCCTCCATCTCCTGTAAGTTAACAACTGTCAATATCTCTGCAGCTAAGGGTTGAACTCCATGCCTAATTCCACTCTCCATTTGGGGATTTGATCTGGACTGGGCTTGCACAGGTTTTGTACATGTATTCACACCTGCTGTGCACTCTCAAGGGCAGCTTCCCTGCTGAGTACAGAAGACACTGTTTCCTATAGTCATCCACTGACTCTGGCTTTTATATGCAGTCTTCCCCCCTTTCTACAGTGATCCCTGAGCCTTTGGAGAAGGGAATACAATATATATGCTCCATTTCAGGCTGAAAATTATGTAGTCTCTTATTCTCTGCAACATGGCCAGCCATGAATCATCATCTACTGCAAACAGAAGCTTCTCTTGTGAGGGTTGAAGTATGCATTAATCTATGCTTATAATAGTAAGATATTAAGAATTGTTTTAATATTATGTCCATTTAGCAGAATGATAGCTATTTCTTTCTTAGGGTTATGATCTGTCTATCCATAGATTATTGCCCTAATAATGGTGCCATGTATGAGTTTCATCTTGTGGAGGAGGCCTTAAATATAATCAGGAAATGTTTGGTTACAATCATAATATTCCCACCTCTATTGCGCTGGTGAGCATGTCTTGGGTAGTAAGTTATTATTCTAGCTCACAAGATTCACAAATGAGTTTTACTGGTGATTTAAGGATTACTTAGATCATACCACAGGATTTAAAAATTCAAGTCTGAGGTTCTCAAACGAGCACTTTAACTACTAAGTCATTTAACCAGGTTTTTCAGTTTTTTTAAATTTTAGAAACAAAACGGTTTAGGAATTTGACTGAATGGTGTTTCATTTTTACTATGTTAGAAAAAAAATACCAGAATGTAAAATAACATAACATCAAATTCTGTTAGATTTGAGAATACAAATGTCTGAGAGGACTCAGACAGCAGGTCAAAGCTGACACAGGACAATACCTGACCCTTAGGGAAAGACTAGAGATACAGCATCAAGCACTCATTTCTAGTCCCACTGAGTGACATATTGCCTACGTTCAACTATGGCTTAATCTTCCCCTTAACACTGCAAACACCAACACTAAAATTAAAGAGAAGATTTAACTTTTAAAAATAAAAATATAAAAGGAAGATAGAAAACCTCAACCCTGGTTGCACAAGGCCCAATGTAAAAACCAAAACAGTATGAAAGACCAGGATAACATGTCTTCCATAAAATTTGCTAATCATGTGGCCCTGCATGGTGATTTGGAATGTCTTCCAGACAAAGGATTTAGAGTGTCAGGTGTTTGAGTACATCCTTTTATTCTGCGCATTGATGGGGCAGAAGCAGGCAGCTCTCTATTAATTCAAGAACACCCTGTGTCTATGTGTGTCACTGGACTTCAAGATTTAGAGTGTTTGTTTATTTTAGCCAAGAAAATGCTTTATTTGTGTGCAGCAAAATATAGCAATATGTTAACCAGAGCTCAGCACCAGATTCCAAGTGGGTCAGTCAGAATACAGGAGAAAATGTTATTCCTGTACATCTGAGACTTAAGACAGAGGCAGGAAACAGACTATAAAACTACCACTTACTTAGAAGTGGTAGATTGGAACTAATTGCTTCACGTTATGTAGCAGAATAATTAGTTCAAACTTCTTTGTAGGGGATGGAAAGCCGGCTTGGTGCTCAGTGTTTAAGAGCATTTACTATTCTTCTAGAGGATTCATATTCAGTTCCCAGCATGTGGTGGCTCATGACCACCTTCAACTCTGATTCCATTGGCTCTGACACTCACTTCTTGGCTCTTTAGGTACTACTGCACACATGGGTGCACAGAGAGACATGTAGGCAAAATAACACATAAAGTAAACACAAAATTTAAAAGTTAAATGCATTCTTGCAAAAAGCAAAGAACTATTCTGTCATGCTCAACATTATTTATTCCCAATTTCTTAATTGTTGTTGGTACCTTTAAACAGCAAGAACACACTGTTTACAAATATTGCTTCTCTTTCAAATTGTATGTATTAGAAAATTTAAGTGGATTATTCAGCATCTGTTTTGTATTTCGCAGTGGTAGATGGATTCTATAATGAAGGAAAAATTTATTCTACTCACTGATGGCCTTGTCATATTTATGTCTGCCACCCCTATTGTAAAAATGTATTAACAAATAAAGCATGTGAATTTATATAATAACCATTCCTATGAGAGAAGAAGCATTATGAAAAAAAAAAAACCCCAAGATCCTGGTAAACTTGTTTATACTAGGTTTGATGAAATGTATAGGCATAGAGAAGTCTGACTGGGGAAAGGAGGTATCAGCAAATGCTAACCAAGTGTAAAATATCAGCAAGGGTTTGTTCACATTCTTCTGGGTCCTTTTAACTTCATGAATAAGACTGCCTCCTCCTGGGCCGGCACTTCTGAAATGAAACTCTTACAACATATGTCAAGGAAGACAGTGGGGAGATGAGAATGGCCTTCCAGTTACTGTCAGGTACCAAGGTGTTACATATGAGGCTAGAGCATCAGTGAATCTCAGTGATAAAGAACCTGCCTGCCTTATGTGAAACCATAAGTTCATCCCCAGCATGATGAAAAATGAACATATTTTGGAGTAGCATAACTTATACCACATCAGAACAAAATATAGCAAACGACACATTCAGAAAGTTGAATAGCCAGGTAATATTTTTTAAAACGTATATATTATTTAGTTTCCCTCTTGTTTAATTTCACTTGGATAAGAATAAGGCTGATGATGACTATGGTAATGATGACAATAATTTTAAAACTACATTTTGTTTAAACCAAAGGTAGGGGATAATTAAAAAAAAATCAAGAAATTAAAAGAAGTAAATACAAGAGGGTTTTTTAAAGCAAGGATTTTAGAGCTTCTGTGTTCAGTATTACATAAAAATATGTGTTCTACGATTAAATAAAACAATAGCCAAATACATGTTAATACGCAGTTACAAATCCTTTGGTTTCCAGGAACTCCAGCAGATAACCTGTGAAGCTGCAGGCGCTACACATGCCACTCTCTCAGGAAAGTGTGATCTGTTGGCCAAGTGTGAATTCTGAGCAATGGCTGCCATATGGAAACAATAAAATGTCAAAGAGGAATCAGAGACAAGTGCTTCTGTTCAGGAAGATCTCAGTGTAGGCCAAAGGGTGTAATCGTAGGGCTCCCTAATTTATCTTGTCATAACAGTCACCTTAGATCTTGATGCCGAATCAGAGCACTGAATGCCACTTCAAGAAAGTAAGTGTTTAGCCGTGGATCACAGGGCAGGGCTGCTTTGATGCCCCGGGTTTACAGACTGCTGAATCGGGAGCTTGAAGTTTCCACATTGAAGAAAACAACTTTGATATGAGCCTTGGGGCTGAAATATCAAGAAAAGACTTCTAAGAATCAATTGATGATGAAAGCTCTATCCTGTTTTAACTTACTTTTGTGTGTGTGTGAAAAGAAGAGTACCAATTATTCTGTTTGCTAAGCTGGTTGCTTGTTCCTGCGGGAAAATGCCCATACACTTTCCTAAAGGATGCTAACCTAAAGAGGCACATCGAGTGTAGCCATTAATGTGGAGAAAATATCAAGAACCTTAGAACCTTCTGAACAGTGTCTAATGAAGATATCGTGAGCAGAATACCAGTCTAAATATTCTGAGGCTTTATGACTCAGAGTATAAACCATGAGGGAAGGTATCTCATCATTAAAAGGAATGAACTATTTAGATTGTCAGATGAGAATATCCAACATAAAGAATACTGTGCTTCAAGTTTAAGAGAATTACAATTGAGAGGTTTTGAGAGAAAATTTTATGGCTAAAAAGAATAAAAACAAATGCTGTCAACCTGAGTGACTATAAAAATATTTACCTAGGTACATATTATTCACCATCTTACCCAAAGTCCACGAACTTTAACTTATGAATATTTTATATATTTAATAGACATGAAAAACTATAAGCCCAACAATACTCAACACGTTAATATGTGTGCTATTAGCCAATACATTTAAAGATATATTATAGTTTCAAGAACTCTGTCACATCTGCTCTCATTTTCTTGGTTTGTAAAACAAAGATTTGATTAAATGAGTCTTAGAAAGTCCCTTCCATATTGGAACTGTATGACAATGAATACAAATTGGCAGATTGTACTAATAAATAATGTAAAAATGTTTAAACTTTCGAAGTTTGGCAACATACGTTCATTAAAAAACTTCTCTCTTAAGTAACTGTACATGTTAAACGTCCATTAAAACATATTTGCAGCTAACAACGCTTTAAAAGTTAAGAACACACCAACATATACATGGCTACAGTAAGTGCCTTCTGCTTAGGTACAATATTAAAAATGATCAGTAATAAAATAATGTAGGAGAAATTTTGAATTCTGGTGCAGATGAGCATTTTGAGATCCTTTGTTCCCCTATGCTGGCCATGGAAGCCATAATAACCTCATGCCCACTAACACACTACTACTGCCTTCATTGTTATCAGAATTATCTTCTGCATTGCTAAGCACAACTGTCAATTTCTACTCTTATTTCACAATCAGCAATATTCATCAGTCTTGAATAATAATTTTACCAAGAAATTCAACCTTCATTTGGCTTCCAAGACTTCCTTATCCTCAAGTGTCTCCTGGCTTCACAGTGTGTTCAGTTGCTTGCCTGGTTCTTCATCTCTTTGACTACTTAATGTTGAAGTGTGAACATAGCCTTTCTGTTTCTCTTCTTTCTCTCTCATGGTCATTCCTTTGATTCTCACAGTTCTCTAATTTTTACAGACTACATGCTGGGTAACTTCCAAATTCAAAGTTCCAAAACTTTCTCAAAACACTCCAGTCCTAGCCTAGAGGTGGTGATGCAAGCCTTTAATCCAAGCACCCAGAGGCAGACAGATCTCTGTGAGTTTAAGGCCAACCCGATCTACAGAGTGAATTCCAGGACAGCCAGAGTTACAACAGAGAAACCATGTCTCAAAAAGAAGAAGATCAAAAACTTCACCTCTATGTGCACACATATAGACTCATATATGTGCACACACACACATACACACACACACATGCACACAAACACATTCATTCACAGAGACTCATAAATAACACAACGCTGGTGTCTAAAGATTCATACTTGGGGCTAGCAGAGTGCTTCACTTGCTAAAGTGCTCACAGAGTCTACATGAAGCCCTGTTTTAATTCTCAGCACATGAACTGAGTGCGGTGGCATATGCCCATTATTCCAGCACCGAGGAGTTTGCAAGCTGGAAGGTGAAAAGGTCACGGTTATCTCTGGCTACATAGCAAGTTGAAAGCCAATTAAAGCTACACGAGACTTTGTTTTAAAGAAAAATCTAAAGAAAAGTACTTAACAAAACCAGACGCTACCTTCTAAGATGGGAAAAGATTATACATTTTGTATTTACTGATCCCTAGTCAAATAGAATTCATTTTCTGATTTACTATTCACTATTTCCACACTATTTACTTTTTCCAAAAAACATTTTGTTTTCCTTCTCTATTCTCTGCTGAACAAATGTCATGATCATATGAAAATTCAGGAGAAAAAATGTTAGTTTATGTTAGTCAATCAAATTTTCAGTGAGAGTTACTAAAAAAAACAGTTTTTCTAAATTAAAATATAATTGCATCATTTTCCGTGTTTCTCTTTCCTCCATCCAATGTGTTTTACTCAGCTCTCTCATTCTTTGTTTTGGTCCAAATTTTTTAAAATATGTACATATGTTGTTACATGTATGTATGTTACTTGTATATATACATATATACTTGTATATACAAGTATACTCAATCTGTATGTTACACACATATATATATATACTTGTATATTATATATAATCATTTAATATTATTATATGTATATAATATTACATGTATATACTAATTATTATATATGAAATAATAATAATAAAATAACATTTATATATTACATAATATATTTATATATTTATATATTACATAATAAATAAAAATATGTATTATGCCTTATATATAATAATGATTATATTATATACACATATCATATTATATATGTAATATCATGTATAGTAATTATAGACATATAATTATTATTATATGCATAAAATTATTGTTAGTAGTAATATTAATGTTACTTAATAATAGTTAACATAATTAATTAACATAATTATTAATTAATATATAATAATAATATTAATATAATGTTATTAATGGATATTGCATACGCATAATAGTTGTATGTATGTGGTTATACATAATGGATACCAATCTGGAGGCTCTTCCATGGAGAAGAGGACTCTCCCATATTCTTCAGTTGTAGATAGTTTTCGGTATAAGGTTGAAGCCCTGTGTGATTTCCCCGTCCATGTCAGCATGTCTATTGGTATATTCGTTGTTCAGGTTATTGTTTAGGCAGCCAGGTGGATGAGACTTCTTGGGTGTAGCTCCTCTGACATGTCTAGGAGACACACTCTCACAGCAAACTTGCTGTTCCATTTGCTCTGACAATCTTTCCACTTGCTCTTTGGCTATGATCCCCAAGTCTTATGTTCAAGAGTTGCATTATAGAAATATTTGTTGAACTGGGCATGACACGATTTCTACAGTTTGATCAATTTTTGTTTTCTGTAAAGGTTTTTGTTGGTTGAAAAGACATTTTTTTGATGAGGATGTAGACTTCACTTATCTATGGATAGAAGGACAACTATTTATAATGTAGTTTTTGATTATAGTGGTTTAGTAAAGTGGTAGTTGTAGGTTCTCCAATATCAAGACTTCAATAGCTCAGAGTATTTGGCTGGGTGTCTAGTACTAGGCTTGAGTTTCTTCTTTTCGATCAGGTTTTAAACCCACTTAGAGAGATATAGGTTACCACCAAGTCATATATGTTACTGTTGTGACCCAAGGGACCATGCTGGATTATTGTTTTCATTCATAGGCATCATATCTGAGCTGATGGCTTGCCCCCCTTGGTAGCTGGCACAGTGCCTCCTAGCACAATGAAAGCTAATCTTCAGGGAGGAGGCTTTCAGATCAGAATAGCTCAGTTTTTTCAGGCCTTCTTTCCAAAGTACATGGTATCTTCAGCAATAGGAATTTACCTTTGTCTTCTGGGATGCAACTAAGGCAGTGGAAAATGCCAGCTAGGGAAAGGTCTCAGGCAACTCTGACCAACAACTCAAATGGAGGCTTCTCAAGCCTGAAGCTGGGTTTTCTGTTAGTCTATGGCTCTTTGGGAAGCACTGGTCAGCCTGGATTTTAACCTTCCATTTATACTATATTTGTATTTGTCTATACAGGCTTATATGCATTATATGTATTTTTGGTAGATAGTAATATAATCTTTTATAATTTTTTCAGACATCTTTGCAGTTATTTTACCTTCCTCCCTCTGTCTTCTTTGTTAATGTCCTTCTACACACCATAATTAAAGTCCTTCCCTTGTTTTTACTATTTCCCTTTCAAGCCACTTATACCCTGCTAATTCCTGCTCTATTGTTCCTTCCCTAGTGGGGGAAAAACTAAAATAGGAAAATAAGAAACAAAGAAAAAACAGTGCTTTCTTTAAAATGACTACAAAACTCCCCTGCTAATACTAGGGTATATGCATAGGGTATTTGATACTAAATTTACAGAGGCAGACAATACAGTTCTACCCATGTGTATTGTATGAATAATTAAGTCATTAATTCATTCCTGATTTCCCCAGTTAACAGATACATTCATCTCTTCTAAACTTCCAAAACAAGTAACATATATGCCAAATACAGATGAGAATAGTCCTAAATAGTTCTAAATAGAGTCCTAAATAGTCCTAAATAGTCTAAACTCTAATTTAGAGTCCTAAATAATCTGAAGCCAGCTTCCACTGCTAACTCTATTCCCAAATGTAAACTTGAGATTGAAAGGATGCATGGCCTACCACAGCAAGCTAACATGGATCTTTATATTTTATTTCCTTCCATATTTAGGCTGACCCTGTATGCTAATAATTTATATACGTATATAATAATAGGTAATAACAAATAATTATAATACCTACCGACAAGGAGTATCTGATGAAGTATTCTCAAGCAAAAAGTCTGAAAACATTAAGAATGACCAATAATTATTTTCACATTAGTAGATTATACAATTTACAGAGAAGATGCCAAGGTATCAAGATGTAACAGACATTATTGTATGTCTAATGTCAAAATCTGAAGGAAAATTTGTCCTAAATGTATATTGAATATATAAGCCTTACTTAACATAAAAATCCAGAGATGAAATTCAGTATAATCCTTATTTTTAAGAAAAATTCTTTAAATGTTTCTAGAGAAAACACTAAAAACTATAAATCTTTGCCTAAAAACTTTCTTCATAGAAATATATTTTCCAGCAATTTTGCTAAAAACAATAATTTTTTAAATTTGTTAAAACAAGATACATGTAATGAGTATGAAATCACTTATAAAGTTCGTGAGGTACATTTAATAATATTTTATGTCATGTACCTGTAACAAGAAAATTAATCTGCAAATGTGTTCCATCCAATAATCAAATTACATGAAGCAATTTAAGAACAAGTACTCATATCAACTTTAGCATTCTTAATAGTAATAATAATAATGATAATGATAATAATAATGGCTTGAAATACAGGTTTAAATATGAACCCACTGTGCATAAAAGCATAGCACAAGACACAGATGTAAATGGACTTTTCCCCTCAACAATCAAAGGCAAGAGAAGAACTAATTGAAAACCAATAAATTAAGTACAGTGCAGCAGGCGGTCTCTAGCTCGCTTGGCCTACGCATCAATAGGTCATTGTCAGTTAATTAAGTGAAGGCATAATCAGCTTAATTTATGTAGTTCATGGAGTTAATGGTATCATCGTACAGTGCCTGACGTCTGACCTGTCCATACAACTTGTTTTATGTGCTCGTTCTTCCTGCCTCTACTCAGAATAGGCATATTACTTGTTTAGTGCGTTTGCTATACTTGTCTTCCTGAAGAAGATGGGACATTTCAAACACACACACACACACACACACACACACACATACACACACACATACACACACGCACGCACACACACACACACACGCACACACACACACATGAAGATAACATATCACTCAATCAAAAGTGCATTTTTAAATGGCCTGATATTTCCATAAATTATTTTCCTTATATAAAATGCACTAACATTCATAACATTCAAACAGATTTACTCAATAGAAGCTACTATTGAAGTGATTCTGATATAAATGTATATGTCAGGCATAGAGAATTGCTAAGAAGATAAGCCAAGGAAGAAATGTAAGGGCAATCATAAAATGCATCAGCATGAACTTAAGGGGGGTGAAACTATGTTGCTCTGTTTTTAAGTTGTGATGCCTGCTGAATTTTCCACCTGGAAAGAAGCAGATACCTCCTTTCCCAGGGAGAGTGTTACTTCCTCTGTCTGCATAGCTCTGCTTCTCTTTTCTAAAGCTCCACATTTACACACAAAGACAAACCACAATGTCAACCAATTGGACCTCACTTAAGGAACCTAGGAGATCGATTTGTAAAGCAAAGAATGAACAGGACCCTATTTCTGAAGTACGTTGCTCAAACTGCTCTTTCATTAAAAGATGCTCTTTCTTATTGATTTTGGCTTAAGTAATGAGAAAGCTTATCCAAAAATCTTTAGCATTTGGGCTCAAGTTAAGGAAATCAATACAGTCATTTCCCATTTGAACTGCATATGTGAGTTTTATGTACGAGAGACAAGACAAAGCCAAATTCAGATAAGTCAATAGCATTGTCAATAGAACATGAAGCTGACAAATGACGTTTTTCAGCAATTAAAGTGAGCTGTAAACATACAAAGACTAATCAATTGCAATGTTTAGTCATTAACAGGTTTTAATTGGTACAAAAGTTGTATA